>MU392246.1:0-112435 GCA_022578495.1 Nemania sp. NC0429
ATTAATATATATATAAAAAGCTATTATATATAAAAAATAAATTATATATTTTATATAATATTAATAAAAGCAATAATAAATTTAAAAATAATTAAACTATAGTTAAAATTTTAGTATAAAAAGTTATTTATACCTACGTTTTTATATAAACTAATAATGCTTTTTTATTATATAAATTTAATTAATAATAGCAAAAAAACGTTTAAAAAATTAAAAATAAAAAAATATTAGTTTAGCATTAAAAATATTATTAGTACTAGCTTATGCGCTTAATAATAAAAAAGTTTTATAGCGGTGCTATTATATATTTTATATTAACCGATATTATAAATAGCTATTTTAAAGTTGCCGATAATAAGCTATAAAATTAGTTTTACAGCGAGATAGTATATAAAAAGTGCTGGCAAAGCGGTTATAAAATAAATTATAATTTATAATATTTTTTTTATTTTATTTTATTTATTAAATCGAAAATATATACTAAAATAATAATAATAAAATAAAAATATTATAGCAAACGTTAACTATAAGTTTATATTTAAATATAATATACTAAAACTATAATTAAAAATATATAGCAGACAATATATTTTATAGTGCTAAAAGCGCATTGTGCGATAAACACCGGGCCAGACTATATTTAAATTTTACTTATAATTTAAATAAAATAACAGCTAAAGCTTATAAAAAAACTTTTTTTTACGCTTTAGTAAAACAGATAAATATGTTTAATATAATTAAAAATTTAAAAAATTCGATAAAATATATAGATTTTTTATATAAATAAAATAAATTTTTTTTTAAATTAATAATTAACTTTAATTAATATAGACATATTTTCGCTATATTAATTTTTTTTATTTTTTTACGTTTATTAAAATAAAAATAATAAAATAAATATAGCCGCTTTTTTTTTATATAAAGGAATATTTAAATAATAGCATTTAAAAATTATAATTAATAAATAAACTTTCGGCCTGTAATACCCGCCTTTTTTATATTATTATTATAGTACTTACTATTGCCTTTTTATTATATAAATTTAATTAGCAATAATAAAAAAACGCTTAAAAAATTAAAAATAAAAAAATGCTGGTCTAGCGCTAAAAATACTACTAATATTAGCCTACGCATTTAATAATAAAGTTTTATAATATATTTATAATAAAATAGCAAAGCTATACTTATATTATATATACTAATAAAATTTATTATTTTAAAATTAAATTACTGTTTAATTAAATATTATATATGCTGTTTTATTATATATTATAGCCGAAATTAGCTTTATAATAAAATAATATACAGAAAGTGCTAATAAAGCGGTTATAAAATAAATTAGTATTAATTAAATAAAATAAAACCTTATTATTATTATTTATAACTTTAATATATTAATATATATAGCAGACTTTTTAAATAAACGGTTATAATAGCAGATTTAAAAAGGTAAAAAATTCTACCGGGCGGTGTACGTTATGCGCTAGCCGCTTTAGGCTTAGCTTATTAACGCAGAGTGCAGTCTATCTGGTATGTTAAAGTTATAGTTAATAAAAATCGGTTAGTCGGGTCTAGCGCTTGTACTAGCCGTTCTAAAGTTAGCCTTTAAAAACAAAGGCTCTCTTTGCACCTAGTTTAAAAGGGCCTCTAGTAATGTACTCATATGACTAGGAGGTTATGTACAGTCCACAGATAAAAAAAGTACCCGCCTAGACTTATTACGTCTCCAGACTAAGCAGTAGTGGTCACTAACCTTTAGCCTAAGTTTTTAATTAAAAAAACGGTCATTAAATCGGGATATTTTTTTAATACTTTAAATTAAATAGCGTTGCTACTAAAATAAAAATATTTCTATTATATAAAAATTTTAAATATGCTAATAATTTGTTTTATTATAGCAGGTTTATTTTTTACTTTAAAAAATCTGCTAAATTAGCTAAATTAAAGTTTTTACACCTTTTTTTTAATAGTTTTTTATTTAATTTATATAATAAATGCGTTAATTAATAAAATCCGTTTAACTAAAACATTTTACTATTTAACCGCATTTAAAAATAGCTTTTATATTATATTATAAATTGCTTATTTAAATTTTTATTTAACTTTTAAATTTTATTTATTTCGGACTTATTAATAAATATATTTAGGTTTTAAATAGCATATTTGCATATAATTAAAAACCCCGAGGTTATAAAAGCAAAAGTTTTGCTAGCAGTTACGGGATAACGCCCACGATACGGCTTATCGCAGCCAGCGTTATCGCCGCAATTGACCGACCCACACTAGAACGCAATGCGACTAGCGCGCCCCACACCGCCCGGCAGAATTCTGGAGGGGTACGCACACAACTTCTGCAGCCCCCGCAGTACTTGGCTTTTTTCTCTCTCTTTTTCTCTAGCTTTAGATTTTCGTACAGAATAGACCTACTATTTCGGAGCCCTGCCTTCGTGAGAGTGTCAACCCGTCACACTAGCCGTTGTAGCCTTTTAAAATAGCCAGTATAAGTCGATTTAGGCCGCCGTAAAAGCCTTCGATGCTTTATATAAACAAACTCTAAGTCGGTATAATAGCTATTACTTAAAGCAATTAAACGGTAGCAACAATATTATTTTAAATAAAGCTTTTAAAACGGCTTTATATACAGCTTTATAATGCCTAGTTATTTATAGCACCTATATAAGTTTTTATCGGCTATAGCATATAGTTAATAAAATTTTAAAAATCATAGCTAAAAAAAGTAAAAAGCTTTATTAGGTTAAATATCGTTAGGCTCGTCGATATTTAGCTTAAAATTATAATATATTTAAAAAAATTAAAAAAAAGCCGCAGTTATTATAATAAAAGTTAGCTAATAACTATAATAATTTAAAAGTGTAGTATTAAGCTTTATTAAAATATTATATAGCTAACGGTATTATATTTAAATTTTTATTTAATATAAACAAAACCGGCTTTTAGCTAAGCTATATTAAAAGCGTGGCCGTTTAGACTTACTATAAAATAAACTAATTAAAACTTATTAACTTTAAGTTTTAAATATTTTATATTATAATTAAGTGCATATTAGCTAATAACAAAATAATTTCTATTTAAATTATACTTTTAGCTATATAAATACTTAAAAAATTCGGCTATAATAATTTAAATAATAATATAGTTATTTATTTTTTAATAAACGGCTAAATCGACGATTTAATCGCTTTAAATTAGCTAGATTATTTTAATTAGTATACTAAGCCGGCCAATTTAAACTAAAAGAGGTTATTATTATTAAATAATTATAAAAGCTATAAAACTTATAAATTTAAAAAAAAAGCGACCAAAGCTAGTATAGTTATTTTTCTACTGCTAGAATATATATTTTATAAGCTTTAGCCGCTAAACGTAAGGGTTTTCTAATTATATAAAGTCTATTTAAGCAATAAAATGTTTTTAGCTATTTAGTATAGTATAGTTAATTATATAAAAAATAATTTTTTAGCTAGCCTATAAATAGTTTAAAATAAAACTTTTATTAAGTTAATAATATTTAATATGTAAGCTAAAACTGGTATATTATTTTAAAACTTTTAATATATATTAAATATAATAATAAACCCGGCTTTTTTAATTATAAATATAGCTTTTTTTTAATAAAAGCGAAAATATATTACACCAGGGCAAACTGCCGAAAATAACGTTAATAAAAAGCTTTGTATACTAATAGCTATACGTTTTAAAGGTAAAAAAAGTGAGGAAATAAAGGGGATAAGCCCGGTTATAAACATTTATTTATTAAAAATTGCATATAAATTTATAAAGCGGCGTTTAAAAGCCTATATAAAGTTTTAATTGCTATTTATATTTTTAGTATTAAAAGTTTTAAAAAAAACCAATATGTTAGCAATTACGTTGGCTATTAACGGGGCTAAAAAAAAAATAAACATTAACGGCTTTATAACAGGATTTTTATCTGCAAAAAATATAAAAAATAGACCGAAGTTATAGGCAAGCATGCTTTATTTACTGCTAGTAATATTTAGCTGCGTGCGGCTAATTATAAAAGCTAACGGCAGGCTTAAATTAAAAATAAAAAGCGATTAAAAGCAAAAAAAGCGCTAAATAATAAAAAATCTTATATATAAAAATAAATAATAACTTTTAAAAAGATTATATAAACAAAAAATTTAAATAGTAGCTTAATTATTACTAAATTTTACAGCAAATTAGTTAGCAACAGTACTACATTAAAATATAATTATTAAACTTAGCAAAAATAATAAATGCAGTCATAGTAATAATAATAAAATAATAAAACAAAAAATAATCTATTAAAAAAAAAGGTAAAAAATCTACCTAGTTAAAATTCTGGCTATAAGTGTGCGCACTAGTACGCTTATCTAATTTATAACTAGCTAGCGGCTGCTAGCCTAACAAATAGTTGCTAACCTATCTAACAGTGGCTTTACCGCAACTATTTATATAATATTTTTAAAAGCTTTTATTAAAGTGCTAAAAAAATAAAAAAAAAGCTATTGCTTTTAATAGCTTTAATTTAAATTAATAATTATAAAAACTGCGCTTAATGCTAGGCATAACCTTTTTTATAGCTTTTTTTCTAACTTTTTTTTTCGATTTTTTTTTAAGTTTTTTTATATTTTTTTTACACATTTTTAACAGTATTTTAAAGCAAAAACTATAACGTTCTTAGTACTTATTAATTAATTTTTATAAATAATATAAGTAGTTTTTAAAGTGCTATTAGTTATGTTTATAGCCCTAGCTTTTCTATTTAATTAAATAATTAAATCCGTTTTTTTTTTAATTTAAACAATAATATAGCATAATTTCAACTTTGTATATTTTTTCGTCGGCTTTATTGTCGTTATTAAAATGCTAATTAGCTTTAATAAGGCCTAGCAAAAGTGCAGTACGTTAAAAAAAGTCGTTGTTACTGCGCATTAGCCTTAATTAAGCTATTAAAACGACTAGATATATGCAGTAGTAGGCTAAAAAGTCTAACTTATAGGCTAAATCGCCAATTTTCTATAGCATAGTCTAAAGTTCGGCCTATTATTATAAATATTTATAAAAAGGTCGGCCGAATAAATAGTATTTATTATATAAACATAATAGCACTTTATTTTTAAGTTAAAACTTTAATATTTAATGCTTGCTATTATAGTGCTTTTTAGCTTAAACAGCAGCAAAGTTTATCGCTAAGTTGGCGTTTTGCTATAAATAATTTTGCAGCGCTTATACTTTTTATAAAAATTTATTAGCTTTTAAGTCAGCGCTTATAATAATATTAAATAAGCTAAATAATTAAAATTTAAATAGCTGTTTATATAATATTAACTACATAGCTTAATTTTTTATTATATTAAAGTTTTATTATAAAATTAAAATAATTTTAAGCTAATTAAATTTTAGGTTAATAAAATTATAAAATTATAAAATAATTTCGACTATTTGGTTTTTTTGTTTAAATAGTCCATCCTTTTGCAGGTGGTACGCTATAGTTATTAATAGCTTAGTCTTTATAGCTTTTTAAATACCTTTCTATAAATTAAAGGTAAATTTCCGGTCCTAGTCGGAAATAATTTCGCACAGCACTTTTTAATCGCTTAGTAGCAGTTATTTAATTAAAACAGTAGCCCACTTTTTCGCTATATATTTTTTATTACTAAAAATAAATAATAAACGCTTAAAAATAAGGCATAATATTATTATTATATAGTTATAGGTTTTATAATAAGCTTTGCTTATTAATTGCTAAAAAGTACCTGCTAACTTTATTAAAAGTAATATAAAAATAAAATCAATAGCTATAGTTTATATTAATAATATATGCTTAAGGCAAATCGGCCGAAAGCTTTTTATAGCTTTAGTTTAGTTAGTGCAATTAAATTTACAGCTAAAACAGCACTTAATATATTTTTTTACCAGCTATAACTTATAATATATTAAATATAGTTTTAAGTTGTACATTATATAATCCGGTTTAGCATAGTGCTTTTTATTATGCACAGCTTTTAATATTTTTTTAACTATGCTATACAATATATAAAGCCGCTTAATTTTAGCATATATATTATAAATAAGCCCGTTAATAATATAAAAAAAGTGCCCAGGTTTAAAAAAAATAATAACGCTTTTATTATTATTATAGCAATTTTTAAAAAATAACTTATTAAAGATTTTGCTATACCGTATATTAGCTTTATAAGCTAGCTTAAAATTACATTTTTAGTTTTTGTTTATAATAGCTTTAGCTATATATTTTATAATATTCTAAGTAAATCCGGCTAATTTTATAATATTTTATACCAAATTTAAAACAGCAGGTTTATTTAAGCGTTATAATTTACCGGTTTTATTTATAACGTTTTATACTGCTTTTAGCCAGCTAAGTACGTCGGGCACGTAATTAAAACGACTGGGTAGGTAATAGACTTATAATCCGTATTAAAATAAATATATAAATAAATTAACAAAGCGGTAATTAGCGCAATTAGTAGCTAAAATATTTAAAATAGTCTGGTTTACTATACCTTTAGTAAATAAATGGTCCGTAAATACTACTATTAGCTAGGTATTAAAATAAATAATAATATAAAGCTTTTTTACTGCTTAAACTAAACATACTACTTTTAATTTTAAAAAGCTATACTAAATTTTAGCATTAAATAAATATTTATTTAAATATAATACTAGCTATACTTTATTTGCAGGGATTATTATGCCTAAACTTCACTTATATTTTTTTATAATATAAAATAATATTATTTTAAACCCCTGTTTTTAAAATCTATCGATTTAAAAAAAAAAGCTTATTAAAGTTATAATAATATATTATAGTTTTTTAATATATAGCCTTTTATACCGCCTTAAATAACGCTAACTCGGCGGGAGTAAAAAAATAAAAAATAAATTAAATAAAATATTTATAGCGTTTAAAGTTACCGTTAACTACTTTATTTTTTTTTTACTTTTAATAAAAAAAGCTATTTTTTATTTTTATAAAAGTTCGGCAAGCTATACATAATATAATAAAAAACTGCACAAAAACCTACTTATTTTAAAATAATTTTTAAATAATTTAAATAAATTAAAAAAGGCAAATTGTTTAAAAGCTTATACTTTTTCGGCTATAGTTAACATGCTAAAAGTATTAATATAAAAACCGAACAGCTTAACTAAAAAATATCTAATAAACGATTTTTTTAATAACATTGCGATATTTTTTGCTTAAAACAGCTTAAATATAATATTTAAATATATAATATATTTTTCGAAAATATTAAAATAAATAATCACATTATTAATAAAAACATAATAATAATAAGAGTAGCTTTTAAATAGCTAATCTATATACTTTTATATATACGCAAAAAAGTTTTAAAATTTTATAAAAGTAACGTTCGACTTTTCGATTTTTTAAAAACTAATAACCGTAAACCTATCCCAATATATAGAGTATATTTTAAATTAATAAAAAACGCCGGTTATATCTATAACCATAATATATTTTTTATCTAGCAAACTTTTAATAATTTTATATTATAAAGGCAAAAAATAACTGTTAAATATTGCTATTTTATTAAATATATATAAATCTACCATAACTCGACCTTTATTTATACTATATACTTTACGCCAGGCAATAAAAATAAAGTGTATAAATAAGGTCGCCTCATTTATTTAAATTATGCAACCTTTTTTATATAAAGCGTTATAAATAGCGTTAAAAACTTTTATATTATAGCGACTAAAAGGGTATAAACAGGTATTTAGCTTAGCATTTTATTAATTATTTATAAAAAAAACCTTTAGTTATTTTTTTTTAAATATGTCGACCTTTTTATAATTAGTTTATATATTATAAAATTAAACAATTTTTATAAACTTAGCTGCTTTTAATGCTTTTTTAAAGTAAATATATATCTTACTATTAATAATTTATTTAAAAAGGTCGCTAAACTTTTTAATGCTAAAGCTTATAAAAAAATTAGCAATTTTAAATAAACTATTTAATATTAAAGTGTAAAGCTTAATATATATTTAACTATTAAAGTTCGCAATTATATTAAACACGGCGTTAATAAAAAAAATACCTTTAAAAAGCCTATTAAAAAGTATAAAAATAATCGCGTTCGACTGGCTATACGTCTTTTTTTTACTGCTGGTTATAAAAGTTATAATAATAAATAGCTAAAGCTTAATAATCTTGTTTATAATCTTTGCTAACATATCGGGTACGCTATTAGTAGCTAACATAATAATAATAAATAATATATTAAATTTAGCGTTTACCGGCGTTATTAATTTATTAATCGCTAATAAGCACACCAGCTATTTTAAAGGCTGGGCGAGCAGTATAGCAGCAAAAGCCAGGGTTTTTAATCTTTTTTTTTATAAGCTAATATATATACTGCTATTATAATTTTTTTATATTTGTCCTAATTTTATACTTTTTTTAATTTTAATAAATACATTTATATTATTAATAATAGATATAATTTTTAAAGTGTATACATTAATTAAAATGTTTATTAAGTTTTTAGAATTAGTTATAAAATAAAAATTGCGATCGCTGGGTAAAAGCTTATACTCGACTTAAAAATATACGCTTTTTTTGCTTTAAAAAATAACGTCCCGCTTATTGGTTATTTTATAAATGCACTCCAAATTGCGCACTATAACTTTTATAAATATAATAAAATTATTTAAGTTTTAAAACGTAATTATTTTACTGCTATAATTAATAATTAAATTATATAGCTATAAAAAGTTATTATTTATAAGCATGCTAGGCTAAAAATAGTTTTTAATAACTTATTTTTTTTTTTATATTTAATAATATAAAGTTAGCTTTATTTATTTACGCCTTATATATAAAAAATAAAAATGGCCTATTTTATAAAAATAATAAAAGTGTTGCCGATAATTATTATTATTTTGTTTTATTTTTTTATTATATGTTTTAGTGTATTTAAATAAAAGTATTTAATTATAATTTTATTAGTGCTAAAGTTAGCATATATTTTAATATTTTTAATATTAAAAGCTAAGCGGGCTTTAAAATATAAATATATATAGCTAAAGCGTAAAGCTTTATTAATTTTATTAACATTAGGTGCTTTAATTATAAGCACTTTAAAGTCGGGAACTTTAGCTATATTTTATATAAGTTTTTTACTTTTAACGACCTTGCTTATATTAGGCTTTTTTTTATAAAGTATAAAATTATAATTTAAAGTTTTTTTAGGCTTTTAAATTATATTTTTTTAGCGGCAGTATATTTATATAAATGCTAAAATAATAGATTATATAAAAAAAGCTTTTAAGCATAATAGTTATAAATGCGGTAAATTAGATTTATTAAAAAAAAAATGCTAATTTATTTTAATTATATATTAAATTTATAAAACTTTTAATATAGCTAAAAAGTAGCAGAAAATTTATATTGCTTATAATAATAATAACATATAAATATAATATTTAAATAATAAGCTTATACTTTTTAATTATTTATTTTTAATATTTTTTTATTATTAAACGTCTTTTTTTTAAAAAACTATATAAAGTGCACCTAATTATAGTTATTATTATAGTTATTATTGCAATAGTTATAGCTATTGCAGCGGTTATAGCTATTATTATAACGGTTGCGGCTGCTATTATGCCGGTTTTAGCTATTTTTATAATAATTCCTGTTATTATAACGATTTTAACTGCTATTATAGCAATTATAACTATTGCGCCGTTAGTTATCCCGGCTTTTATTTTAATTTTAATTTTAATTTTAGTTATAATTACGATTTAAATTATATTATCGGTCGTTACTGCTATTATATCGTAAATTGTTAAATTATTTATTATAGCTTCAGTTATAGTTATTTTAATTATTTTAATTATAATTATTATAATTTAAAATATAATAAAAAAAAAAATTTATTAACTTTTAAATAATTAAAGCAAAGTTTAACGTTAAAATATTATTGTTTAGCCTTACGTTTTAACTTATAATAAGCTTTTTCGATCTTTTTTATATATTTTTTAAAGGTTTTTTTTTTTTTAAAACAGCTAAACAAAGTTAATAATAGCTTTATTTTATTAGTTATAAATATTCTATATAATGCTAATTTAATTGCTATTATTTTTTTTTAGCGTATTATTAGCTCGGGCATAATATAACTTTTATATAATATATTATAAAAAAGCGTTACAGTTTTTAATAATATTATAAAAAAAAAAGTCTTATTAAAAAATTTTTAAATAATATAACTAGTATATATTTTAAAGCAATTTTTAAATTTTAAAAAAACTTTATTTAGGCCAGCCTTTCGTATAATATAACGCTTATTTATACTAATTTCGTTATTTTATTATAAAAAAGCCGATCTAGCAAAAAAATAATTAAATAAGCTAAAAATTTAATTAATATTAAATGTTTATATATTTTTATGCTTAATTAAAGCGTTAATACAGTTAATAAACGAGTATATGTTAATATATATAATATTTTTGCTGTTTATAATAATATTACAATCGTTTAAATTAAACTATTTAAAATTAAAAATTTTAATATTATTATATTTAATTTTATAAGTTTTTTTATTAGTAAATATAAAGTTTTTACTAAAAATATTATAATGAAAGTTTTTAAAATAAATAAAAAAACAGTAAAATAAATTGTTATATTTAAATCTGTTATTAAATCCGCTATTATATAGGTTATTGTTTAAAAGGTCTTTGCCTGTGGCGGCATATTGTTCGGGCTGCTTTTTCTGCGTTTTTTTAAGCCTGTTAGGTTTTAAAAGAAAATTTATATTAAAAAGGCCTAGGTAGCTAACCGGTTAAAAAGGCCTATATTAATAAATAATAAATAAATATATATATTAATATAAGGTAGGCATATATAAATATTTTATAAATTAGGCATTAACTAAAAATTAAATTATAATTTAAAACTATTAGCTATTATTTAATTAGGCATTATATTGCCGATTATTTTAACTATAATTAGCTTAATAATAGTTATTTTAACTATAATCGGCTTAATTATACTTAGCGTAGCTATAATTAGCCTAACAACGATTATTTTAATAACGCTTTTTTTAATAACGGTTATTTTAATATCGGTTGTTTTAACGTCGGTCGTTTTAATAGCAATTAATTTAAAAGTTTTAATAATATAGTCCGGAATTTACATTAGTAGCCGGCGGCGCCTATGCCTCGGCACGGCCGTGTGTATAATAAGCCTAGTCCTTAGGTCTATATAGCTTAACGTTATAAGAAATTTTAGCTAGCTTTTACTAATATTTTAAATATATGTTTAGCCGGTTTTTAAATTTAAATAGCCGATTAATATTTTTATATATAGCGCTAAAGGTCGATTTAATAATTTCGGCCTGTATAACTAAATTAATTATAATATTATAATTAAAAAAATATAATATATATATTTAATTATATTATTTAATATTTATTTATAAACAGGGCTTTTTTTTATTTATATAAAAGCGAGACTTTTTTTTATTTATATAAAAACAAAGTTTTTTTTTGCTTATATAAAAGCGCAGCTCGGCGTTTATAATATAAAAAGCGTTACATTTTTAATTTTTATTAGCTATAAACTTTTTATTAGCCGTTAAATTAAACTTAATTATAAAAAAGGCTAGCTATATAAAAAAGTTTAAATATAAGTTTAAATTAAATATAAATTAAATTTTTTTATTTATATTTATTATTTATAGCTAAAAAGCGCTTTTTTATAAAGCGCTAGTTTTTATAAGTGCTTATTTAATAGCTAACTTAAGCTATAAAAAATTTAAAAATAAATTTATAATATTATTTAATAAATATTCGAGCAAATATTTATTTTATTTGCTTAGTTTTAATATAATAAAAGGTATAAAAATATAAATAAATATAAAATATATATATATAATATAATTAATATAAATATAAAAAAATGTTTTCTGCTTAAAATCGGGCTGCTAATGCTTTTATTATTTATTACGTTTAGTAAAATAAAATAAATAAAAAGCTTAATTATAAAGCACGTTTTATATAACTAATAACTTTTAAAAATTTACAACGTTTATAAAGCAATATAGCAACCGATTATAAAGCACGCTTTATATAATCGTCTGTTTAAATTAACTTTTAAAATATAAAAAAGTATAGCTAAGCTTAGGCTTTTTTAAATAAATATTTATAAAATTTAATAAAAACGTAAAAAAATAGTGTAAAAAAATCTTATCTGCTAAAGTTTTAGCTAATAATATTTGCTTAAACGGGTTAGTTCGTCGCTAGGCGCGCATACTAAAAATAATGCTGCCAGAAAATAAAAAAAAAAGCTTTTAACTTTAAAAAATTAAAAAAAAAGTGTAGTATAATATAATTTCTACAGTAAAATTGTATAAAAGCATTAATTTAATAAATATAGTTACAGTAATAATAATAAAATAATAAAATAAAAAATAATCTATTAAAAAAAAATAAAAGATTTATTTAGCTAAAATTCTAACTATAAGTGTGCACGCTAGTGCGCTTATTTAATTTATAACTAGCTAATAGCTACTAGCCTAACAAATAGTTGCTAACCTATCTAACGGTGGCTTTACCGCAACTATTTATGCAATACCCCTAAGGGCTTTTATTAAAAAGTTTAAAAAGCAGCTAAAAATAATTAAAATTATAAACGGAAAAATAAAAGTATATATACTTTAAATACTTTTGTTTTTTTTAGACTAGCAAATAATTAATAATTATATAAAATAATTAGCTATTAACAAGTTAGCGGCTAAAAAAAGTAAAGCGAAAGCGAGGCGGCATTGCTAGTATAATGTTTAAAAGGCTTTGCATGCCGCTTCGAAGGCTACGCGGATCGCGTTATTTAGATACAAAGAAAGCGATAAAAGCGACGGCGAGGGCTTTAAAGAAAAAGGGGGCTTTAAAGGTGACGGCGAAGGCTTTAAGGAAAAAGGGGGCTTTGAAAGTAACAGCGAGGGCTTTAAAAAAAAAGAAAGCTTTAAAGGTAACGGCGAGGGCTTTGAAAAAAAAAAGGGCTTTAAAGGTAACAGCGAGGGCTTTAAAAAAAAAGGCTTTAAAAAAAAAGGTTTTAAAAAGAAAGTCTTTAAAAAAGAGGTCTTTAAAAAAAAAAGCTTTAAAAGTAAAAGCGGCGAAGTGCTTAGCAACCTAGATAGTTAACTCTATATAAAATAAAATAATAAAATTAATAAATTTAGCTAAATTAAAAGCTTTAAAATAAAAAATTTAATAAAGTTAATAAAATAAAAGATTTAATAAAGTAAAAAAGTTAATAATATAAATAGTGGTGGGTAAAGTAAATAAAGCAGTTAGGTAAAGCAGGTAAAGCAGTTAGGTAAAGCAGTTAAATAAAGTAGGTAAAGCAGTTACAAAGCAGTTATAAAGCAGTTAAATAGGTTAAATAAGTAAAAAAAAAAATTAAAAAAAATAAAGTAGGTAAAATACTTAGGTATAAAAGCTACTTAATTACTAAATAATTAAAGTTATATTATAATAACAGAAAATATTAAATATTTAACATTAAAATATAAAGTTAATTAAAATAATTAAAAAATACTTAGGTTTTTAATATAATTTATATAGTTAGAGTAAGTATGCTAAAATATCCCGATTTAATAACCGTTTCCCTAATTAAAGACCCAGGCTAAAGGTCAGTAACCACTACTGCTTAGTCTGAAGACGTAATAAGTCCAGGCGGGTACATAAGGAATAAAAAGCCCCAAGATATTGACTGAAAATGCCAGTAGATTAGATAAAAAGGAGCAGGGTACTTGATGCATCTAACCCAGTTGGGGTCTGTGGGGTACGCTTATCTCGAGATCTCTAGCCCATTCCAGCTTAGAGGCGATACCGCTGGCCTAGCAACAGTCTGAGCTATACCCTATAGGGACCTTTTGTTTTACACGTCCATCCATCCATGCCCTGACGATACCAACCCGATCCCTACCACTTCTCACTTGCATTGCATGTGCTCCCACTCGAGAACATAAAGTCATTACCTACACTACTCACTTGGAAGATATCTACGCGACGGCACACACATCTCTGCACCATGAACTCTTTCTGTCTCTACTTCCACATTCGAGTCTCCCAGCCGCAACAGCTCCGACTCCCATCCCCAACCTAACCCAACCGGCGACCTCGTTTACACTATTTGGGCCGCGGCCTACACACTTACATATAGAAGGAGGAAGCTGTGCTGTCCCACAGTTGAGAAGGGCCATCAAGGTGTAGGTTACTGGCTGCATGACCCTCACCGGCATTATCGTCGAGTCGGTCAGCATCTCCATTCATCCACCACATCATCTGACCGGTTCTCTGCAAGACATCGCACCTCACTGCGGACCGACCTCTCGCGAACCCACCACGAACCCATCACGACACACCACGTATATCTATCCATAACCACGTCCACGTACCCCTGCTTTTTAGGCCATGGAAGAGGATGAGGACCGTGGCGCTGCCCGGCCAAGTCAAGCCGCCGAGGCGAGGCCCGAGCCCGCGAACCGCCACGACGACAGCAGCTTTGCCGAGTTCACTAAGATTGAGCCCGACTATGACCACCATTTCGATTCCATGACCGAGGAGGAGCTTGTCCGGGCTCACCTGCGAGAAGACGTCGAGTCGAGCTTCATTCCACCCGCCTCTCCCACCATCCAAGTCACCGGCCCGGAAGCTGGCATAGACGACACATACCTCTTCGATGGCGCGCCTAAGAAACCCCCCACGCCCGCCATCACCGACTCTGCTACGGCTACGGCTACGGCTGCTGCTGGTTCTACTGATCCTGCTGGTTCTGCTGCAGGTACAGCTCCCGCACAGCAGCACGAACCGTCTGATTCGCCCATTGCTCCGATAACGACGCCTCAAACTGCCGAGACGAACCAGCAACTGACACGCCAATCCCCTGTAGCCGCCTCGATAACCGAACCTCCAGCTCCAGCTCCAGCTCCAGCCCCTGAGCCTGTTTCTGCTCCCGTGCCTGCTGCCTCGTCTGTTCCTACTCCTTTGGCTCCCGAGTCGGCTCGTTCAGAGACTTCATTGCCGCCCGAGCCTGAGCCTGACAATGCTGTCGAAAGCAACAGCAGCTATTTCAACTCCTCTAGTTTAACATCCGCCCATGAATTTCCATCGTCTCCCACGCCCGCTGCCGCTGCCCGTGTACTGTCCAGAGCTGCGTCTGCTGCTGCCAATGCCAAAGCCCCTCAACCTGCGAGAGGGCCCCAGGAAAGTAACGCCCCCGCCGAACGTAATGCGAATGTAGAGGAAGCCCATGATAATTATTCTTTTTCAACCGGTGCTCCTACACTCAACCAGAGCAATTCAGACGTAACCACCAATCGGCTGTCCGTCGATGCCGACGCCCTCAAGGTCGCCAAGCGTCCCAAGTACCTGCGCAGTAGGACTGCCAGCCAGCGCTCTTCTACTTCCTCTTTCCTGACGAGCGACGACGCGGAAGGCGATGCCACCATCAGCCTAAGTGCCGATTATGCTCTGCAGTCGGGAGGCGCCGCCCCCGCCTTTGGCCTAACACGTAACGCCAGCAACAATCACCTCTCTCGCTCCCTGAGCATGGGAAGCATGGCATCCGGTTTTGACGATGGTCCCGATCCCACGCGAACCGGCCCCCTCGAGCCTCTAGAAGAAGTCGAGAGCCCGGCACACGAGCATTTTCGGGACGTGCTGGCGACGCCTAAGGCCAGCAGAGGCCCCCTCAACGTGCCCACAGACACCATCATTGCACAACATGTACGCAGCATCCAGGTGCCCGAGTCACTCGCCAAAGAGTATCAGGCCAAAGGCAACTTATCGACGCCGCTACAATCTTACCGAAAACTCTCCGACTTCACGCCAGCACCCAGCACGGCCGCCCGGGGCGGGAGGAACATGACGTTAAAGGAACAATCGAGTACCATAGAACGGCTCTCGAAAGAAAACTTTGACCTCAAGCTTAAGGTCATGTTTTTGACTGATCGCTTAGACAAACTCTCCGAAGAGGGTATTAAGGAGATGATCTCGGAGAATGTCGAGTTGAGGACGTCATTGGCCGTCATACAGAGAGACAATAAAATGCTAAGACGTCGTGTCAAGGAGCTTGAGAAGCGACACCATGACGACGAGGGCCGTCCTGGCACGGCACGGAGCGGATTTTCGTCCGAGGGCAGAGGAACGCCAAACTTTGAATCCGGTACGCAGGCCAACGAGGAGGAGATTCTTCTCCTCCGTGAACAAATTGAGGAGTATGTGCGCGAGATTGAACGACTAAGGTCAGAGCATATGAGTAGTGAGCTTGAGAAGATGAAGCTGGCAGAGACTGTCAAGACTATGGGGGACAGGGCGACCGAGCGCCTGGGGGACTCCCTGGTGAGACAAGATGAAGCAGAGGTCTGGAAAGATCTGCTGGAGCAAGAGACAGCCCGCCGTGAACAAGCAGACGAGGAAAACAGGAGACTTCGAGACGAAGTATTTGCGCTGAGGCAGGAAATGAACGGCTCAGTACCCGTGGGCAGGGGTTTGCATCATACAACCAATATCTACAACATCACGAGGAAGCCAAGGCAAACTTCACCTTCACGGTCGCGCCCCGTTTCTGGCTTATCGGGGGAGGCGGACCCCGCCAACTCGATGAGCCAGTCGTCAACATTAGTAGACGAGCTCCGTCGAGAGAGCGAGAAGCTGCGGCATGAAAATGCCGAGTTACGTAGGGAAGTTGGCGCGCAGACTTCGATGCTCACCTCTCGGAATCGCGAGAAAGAGAGGCTATATCAGGAGATCGAGGACCTCAAACTGGCCCAGCGACGTGGTGGGCCAGCACCTTCTACTCTCGACAGCCTATTAGATCGGTCGGCATCTCGGGTCGGCGCTCCTGATCGGCCTATCTCGAGAGGCAGCGGGCGATCTCGGTTGACAGTGGCTGCAGAGGAGCCGGACAGAGAAGAGTTAGAAAATAAGATAGCAGAACAGCGCGACAAAGTGAACGAGCTCAAGTTCAAGAACCAAGAACTCCAACGAGAGCTTGAGTCTTGCATGGCCGACTTTGAAGAAGCGGTCGGAGGTCGAAGGCAGGCAGAAGAAAATGCTGCCGCTACCCAGGAGGAGCTAGAGAATGCGATGAATGATCTCATGACGCTCCAAGCTGAACGGGATGAGGCCCTGCAAGACCAGGCCGCCTGGGAGAGCAAATTCGCAGACCTTCAAGAGGAGGCCCAAGGACTTCTCAATGAACTAGAGGCAGAAGCCGATCAGAAGACTGATGATATTCAGCGGTTGCAGCTCGACCTTCAGGATCGTTCCGATAATTTCGAAGCGCTTCAGGAGGAAATGCGCAGCATGACCGAAGCCCTCATCAGATTGGAGGATGAACAGGTGAAGACACAGAAGAGGATTGAACAGCTCGAGCAAGAATTGGCAGACTCTGGAAAGGAACTGGAAGATCTCGAGAATCAGCTGCTCGAATCTAACGAAAAGACTCAGCGAATGGGCGTGCAACAGGAATCGAGCCAGGGTGAGATAGCTTTCTTGCGTGAAGAGCAAGAAGGGGACAAGATCCGGATCGGCGACCTCGAAGCCGCGCTAGCCAATGCTGAACAGATTATTACGGACGAACGTGACCGTGTCAGGGAGCTTGACCAGCGGCTTAATCATGAACGCGAACAGCACGAGTTGATCACCACCCGTGAGAAAGAAGAGGTGCAGCAGATCGTCAACGATCTCAATCGCGAAGTCTCGGCGGCGAAAGAAGAGGCTAGGATCCTCCGAAAGAGCCTTGGCAACAGAGAAGTAGAGGCGACGCAGTGGAAGGAGAGACTCATGGAACTCGAGAACAATCTGCGAGAGGCTCTAGGGGACTTGAACGGGACTAGGTCAAGTCTATTAAAGGTAAGATGCGGATTCAAAGTGCGTATTCACAAGTCTAAGTCTAACGTATCTACAGTCGATTGCTACGCTTCAACGTGAGCTCGAGGGTACCGTTCGCGAACTTGACAGTACCAAGAACTCTCTGTTAGAAAAGGACCGCATTATCAAGCAGCGCGACAGCCTTCTCGAATCCCATGCTCTCGAGTCTCGGAAACTGGGAGAACTGCTTGAAAAGGAACGACAGGCTCGTCGTAACACAGAAAACCAGTTCGAAACGTTTCGACGCAACCATCAACATGTGTCACAGACAGTCACTAGTCAAGACACACGCATCGTAGAGCTCGAGTCCAGCCGCGTCACTGACAAGAGGAAGATAGCTCAGTTAGAGGCCACGTTTAAGGAGCAGATTGCCGACCGCAACAACCTTCTGCTCGTGTTGTGGACGCGCTTATCCTCTCTCTGTGGCTCCGACTGGGCACACAACAACAGCTTGATCAATGGTCGAGCGTTACCATCTCCTGATTCCATATCGACCATGCTTCCTGGGTTTAGCAAGAACATACTAGCAGCCGTGAGGATGATCGAGTCGCTAACGAGTAGTTTTCAATCTCGCATCAAGTCCATCGAGCACGAACTTTGGAAAGAATATCAGGCGCTCGAGAGTAACCTTGAGGCGCGGACAAAGAAATTAGAGCGGCTCGAATCCCTTGTACGATCGGGTGTCTCATCTGGTAGCCTTGATCTGCAGGCGAGATTCTCCCAGTTGGAGACGGCGTATCGGGCTCTCAAAATCGAGCACGCGACGCTGCAGCGCGCTCGTGACGCGCGTAACCGAAGCGTAGGGTACACTGAACGGACTCCGCTCGTCAGCAAACCGAGCAGTCTAACCTCAGGTGAAGAGTTGATTGATGGAGGCAGTCCATCACCGTTAGTGCCCACCGGGCCACATGCGAGAGAATCCAGACTTCCGCGCAGCAAGACCACCCATCTCGAGCCAACGATGAGCAGGAGCACGACAAGCAGCATGACGAGGAGCTCCTCCACTGCAGGGATGGGCGACCCCGGGCGTCTAAATTCCTCGCACGGAGACAACGGCGCCGGGCGAGACGGCAACCACAACCCATTTCTGCTCAGGCTGCGCGAGCTCGAAACCAAGCTAAAAGATGAGCGAGAGGCCAGATATTTGGATCGACAGGCAGCACGGCTGAGAATCCAAGACAGCGAGCGGCAGAACAACGAGCTCGCCGCCGAGCTGGTGCGCGCCAAGAGGAGAGCAGAATAGGAGAAGCCTTAGTCGGGAATGCGTCGCCTTAAGGACGCTTGGGCATGGATTAAACGATAAAAAGGCAAAAAGCATGGGACTGACTACCGACCAATCAACCATCACGGGTTCTGGCCATACACACCTACACCTACACCTACACAGACACAGACACAGGCACGAGGCGCGAAGAAAGAGAAAAAGCATTCTTACGGGCGTAAACGCGACGGGGGGCATATATCCATCCATCAATCACCTTTTATAAAGTCTTTATACTCCGTATTCGCCTTAACTACACCCACAACCACAACAACAACGACAACAACATGACGGTAGCGCGGCGTCTGAGGCATTCTGATTGATTGATTGATTGAATGATTGACTGATTCACTGGCTGATTGATTGTATTTGGAGAGTAAAATAGAGAAAGAGAAAAGAGAAAGAAAGAAGAAACCATGAACGGCATCAGCCGTGCTTCTATCTATCTACCCCGTATTCTTTTTTTCGTATAGTTGATGCGTATTGAGAGATGAGAGACGAGATCGGCGAGGGATGACACGACGCAACATGACATGTCGTGGTGTGCACGTACGTACTAGATGAGGGAATGATGATGATGACGATGATAATGCGCGGCTTGTGTTGAACCGTTATTATTACTATCATTTATAAGTAACCAGTATTATTATCTTATGAGCCGGCCGGGCGAGCATGAATGAGAGGGAGGAATAAATGGGGCGATAGGTGAATGAGAGGGGGGAATGAATGAATGGGAGGGAATAGATGATATCTTGCTCCTCTTGTATTTTATGTCGATATCCCGATACCTAAGGTAGGTAGGTATTCCCGAGTTCAAATACATCGCATCATATCACATCACATTACATTTTATTACGCTGCGCGGATAAAGTATTCCTGTGATGCTTTTTATTTTTCTTCCTTACTGTCCTCTCTCTCTCTCTCTCTCCTCCGTGTGTGTGTGTGTCCTTCTCTCTCTCAATTCCCTCCTTGTAGCCCCCTTACTGGAAGGCGAAGAAGGGGGGGTCGAGTCGGTTAGTCTGTCGAAGCAGATGTCACATTGAAGGAGAAGGACAATCAATATACAAGCACTTCAGATACACGCAGCACCTACTTACTCACATACATGCATAATCCACGCCCAGCCCCTGTTTATCGCAGCCGCGAACGTCCCAGGCGTCAGCATTGGCCGACCGAGATAAAAAAAAAACCGGGGAGCTCAATAACGCGGAAGGCGTAGGTAGCGTAGGTGCTTGCTTGTAGCATTAGGAACAGGTATAGTTGAGTAGGGTAGATAAATATAGATGGGAGGGAGCAGGTAAGGCGGCGAGAAATGGGCTTGCGGACCAGAAATCCACTATGTTGGGGGCCAAGATGTTGCCTGGTTGGATTGTGGAGGCCTCTTCTCCCTCCTCCTCCTCCCCCTCCCCCTCCCTCTTCCCCAGTCAGTCGCTGACTCTTTGCCGGGGTATTAGGTAGAGGACGTAAGCATTAGTGTCGATAGGTAGTTAGGTAGTAGTATCTTCCCGAGGCGCATTCAGGAAGTTTCCGTCCTGGAATACATACTTTAACTACCCGGCGCGGGAAAAAAAAATCCTATTATCGCTATCCGCGGAAATTCCCGTCCCTTCGCTTCTAATCCTGTTTTCTCTCGTCGTTTTAGCTGAGGCGTGGTGTGTGTGTGTGGTGGATTGTTGAAAATATTAAGAAAAAAAGACTGAAGGGAATCATGGCTTCTCGTCGCCGAAATCCTAATCGTGTCCCTGTGCCTCAGGCCCCGACAACGCAGACTTGTTACCTCGCGGGCGATGCCGGCACCAGCGTCAGCTCCTGCGGTCTCCCTGTTAGTAGCGGCTATTATGCCGCCGCGGAGCCAGCGGTGGTCTTCAGCAGCCCGGTTTCGTTCGACGACGCTGCCGCCGCCGCTTATCCTAGGCTGACGCGGCGGTACTCGGACTGGTCGGACGCCAGCGTCGGGCCGTTAGCGCTCGGGGCCGGGGCTGGCGCTAAATTCCCAGAGATCGAGATCACCGACTTCTCGTACGCCGCCGCGGATGCGGCTTACATGCCCAGCACCGCGAGTTCGGTGACTTGCGCCTCATCTACCGTCTCGCGGGCCTCGTCCATCGGTTCTGAGTATTCCCCCGTCCTGACGGAGTCCACGTCCGAGTCCTGGCATAGCCATCGCCCACTGCGCGGCCCAAGTCCCCTGCGTAACGTCTGTCAAAGGCCCGGTGGAGAGGAAGCTGCCGCGAAGGAGGAAGATGGGATCGACCCACAGAAGTCGGGACACCCGCACATCTGTCTATGGGGACGCGACGGAGACTGCGAGAAGGGTGGGGTTGGCGGCTTTGCCACTCGGGAGGAACTGAACCGGCACGTCAAGGTAGAGCATTTGCTCGAGTGCCCCGTCCCGGGATGTGCGGAAACGGCATTTGAAACGCGGGATTTCCTCAGCTGTCACATGAAATGGGATCATGGCAGTAATAGCCCCACGTCGGAAAACAACACCACCGCCACCAGTGCGTGCCGCACCGCGAACTTGCTACGGGCCAATCTCGCCCCGCCGCGTGCTCATACGCAGGATGATTCGCTGCCGGTGGCAGGGGCAAGTGTGGCAGCGGTAGCAGACAGGACCAGCACAGCCCAGGACAGGATTCTCAAGATGGAAATGTCGATTGGGATTTCCAAGAGAAAGTGCCGAGAACAGCTGAGGACGGTCCTCGAGAAGAAGCTGCGGCGACTAAATGGTAAGTAGGGATGGCACAGCAGACTCTCGCTCTCGCTCTCGCTCTCGCTCTCGCGCTCTCAGCTCTTTGACCTCGCAAGACGAGCTAGCTAACGAACGAGCAGGGCCGCCGAAAAGCGCCGAGAGTCCGGGCATGGCCCGAAGCCGCACGCCGAAGCTGCTGGAATCCGCCAGCTTCCCGGTGATCTGGGAACACGGCATCCTCCCGTTCCTGATCGAGTTCATGCCGAAATGGTGCGGTCCCGGCCACGTCGTCAGCGTGACGCGCGGGCGAAGGCCGAATACCCGGCGCGTGTGTATCATGACCCGGCGTGCCGTCACGATGGCGCGTCGAATGGTGATTGCCGTGCACGTCCGCGATCTCCTGCCCGAGATACATCGGAGCACGACGACTTTTGTCTTCTCCACCGGCAAGGTTGACCGTATGGTCTGGTCGCGGGGGCTGGGCAAGGAGATGCCCGACGAGGTGTGCGAGCCGCGGAATCCCTTCGCGTACATCAGTCCGTGCATGGGCGATAGCATCGGCGCGTCCCTCAGCGACGGAGACGAGGCGACCGCGACGCTGGGCCCCTGCGTGACGGCCGAGGGGGGCAGTTACTGGCTCGCCTGCTTCCACCCGTTCATAGGCGCCAGCCAGCGGACGTCGCCGGCGCTGATAGAGCACCCCTCGCCACAGGATCGCGCCCAGTGCGTGCAGAAGCAGCACGACGTTCTGGATAACGTGAACCACCGCGTCGGGAACCTGACGGCGACGTCGGGCTTCGACCTGAAGACGACGCGGATCACGCACGATCCGTACTGGGACGACGTGGACAAAGAGCCGCCTCTCGTCGTGACGGACTGGATCCTCATCTCTTCCAGCACGCGGCAGGCGAATCTGCTTCGGAGATTCCCCACCGCCGCGCAACGCCGCGAGACGCCGGTCACCTCTACGAGCGCGGTTTCGCCCGGGGCCAACGTCGTCTCCACGGGGCGGACCTCTGGGTTTCAGCGGGGACAGGTCTGTGAGATTCCGGCGTACGTCGACGGGGCGGACAACGGGACCGAGAAGGGCACGCGGGAATGGTTCGTAGAGGAGCCGTTTCCCTACGAGAACGAGAACGAGTGGATACGGGGCGGCATCGGCGTCGAGGGGGACAGCGGCGCCGCCATCGTCGACAGCGACACGAACGCCCTCGTGGGCCAGCTCTGGGGGCGGAACAGATACTGGGGGCCCGGCCCCCGGATGACGTTCTTCACGCCGATTTCCGACATCTTCGACGACATCCAGGAGAAGTGCGGCATGGCGGTCCGGCCTCAGCTCCCCCAGTATCGGGACGAGGGAGACCGGTGGCCCGCCTACCCGGTCTGCAAGAAGTGCTACGACCTACGAGAGTATCTAGACAGCAGGCGCTCCTCGCGGGAGTCGCTGATGTCTATGATCGGCGCACACGATGCGCGGGGCGAGCACGATAACGATCTTACGTCGGTGTCGGAGCTCGCGACCCCGAAAGATCACTCCTATCTGGTCCGTCACGTTGGCCTGGACGAGACGGCTTCGTCATTTGGTGGTGGCAGCGCCGTTTCTCCAGCACCGGTACACGCCTTCTACGCCTTCCCCCAAGCAGCGTCTCCCGGGGTATCAGACTTGCGAAGTCCATATCCACAAGCCCTGCACGAAGATGATTTATACGAACCAAGGTGCCCACAGGCCAGTGATGTTGCATTTGGCAAACGGCCGGCTATTATTCCACCGGAGGAACAGGGCGCCACGCAGCACTCAAATAAGCGCAGGAGGACTACTACATATGGCAGCCATGCTTAGACAATGCTCGACACCGCTTGAGAGGGGGGGAAAGCGCCTATCGTCGTATTTTAGGTATGCTCGTCTGCTAAAAAGAATGTGCCATCAGCCCGGGAGACCGCCTCGGCCCATCTTTCTAGCGCGCTGATCACGGCGATTATGATTTGCTCTTGATCCCTTGTTCGCTTCCTTGCGTTTCCTAGCATTTTCGGTCTCCTTATCGCCCGTGGGGCCTGCGACGTTTCCGCCGCGGCCACCGCCTCTGCCGCCTCGCCCCCTACCTCTGCCTCGGCCACGATCGTGCGACCCCCGTGCGCTCGGTTCTCCAGGTTCGCCATCCGAATTGTCGGCGTGCGGAGCACGCCAGGCGGTTGAGGCCAGTGTTAGCTGGGATCCACTGAAAGCACTGTATTTCATCTCGAGATGTCTCGCCTGGTGAGGCGTCCGGGTGAGCATGACGGCCCAGCCTTCTATAGCTTCGTCCGTCATACCCGTTGCTTGTTTTAATTTTGTTCTCGAGTCGCTTCTCCTCGCCGCGGCGTCTCTGTCGAATGATTTAGGGTTAGTCTGGTATGCTCGGAATAGCGCTTCTTCATTGACATCTTTTCGCTTTTGTTCATCCGCATCCTCGGGGTGCCCGTCGTTGACGATAAACCCGGCATCAACAGCATCGTATGTATCATCCCGCTCATCATCATCAGCGTCAAAGGCCGAGAGTGCTGAAAGAATGGCAGCCTTATTAGGAGCAGATGAACGGTCATTGAGGATATCGTCTGTAGTTCGCTCGGGGTTGCGTTTGCCGAAATGAAGTCTTGATGCATCAACAGCTAGCTGATCTAACTCATCATCATCGTATGCATTATGGCGCATTGGAAGTTGAGGGGGTGTTGAGCGCGGCGCCATATCATGACTTTTTCTCCGGGTACGCTCAGGTGATCTATAATCTCATTAGTGAACTGAATAGAGAATTTATATCTGTTTACTCACAATTCCTTAGTCCGGTCTGCTCCAGCGATATGAGGTGGTAGGGAGTCCTCAAGTAGATGCGCGATCACCTGCTCTGTGTTGTCACCGTACTCGTCAAGGAGTTGCGAGACGAACGCAGATCCCAATTCGGGGAACAGATCCTGTATCTGGGATATTTGACTCATTCGATGAACTCGAATTTCTCCCGGGAGTTCGGCGCAGTCCTCTTCTCTCATTATGCCTTTGCCCTTATCCACCTTACGCTTGATCAGACGTTTTGGTCGCGCACCGAAGCCGGGCTTGCGATACCCTTCAAGAGCTGCGATGACGGGTTTAGTACGAGTGAGTCCGGCGTCCGACTGTTCGAGACGATACTGGACCAGTTTTAAAATCGGTGTCACCGTTACCAGTTCAGCAATCATGGAGTCATTCGCGTTGAGCGGACCAGACTTGTGAGAATCGGCTGCCGCCTTCAGGGAATAGAGTTGGTCGGCAAGCATGGAATATTTCGGGGAGTCTCCCTCTGTCAAGCCGATGAGACAAAGGTAAGCGGTGGCGATGATTGTCTTCCTTAAAGGAGGGTTCATGATCTTGAAGCAACCAACGAGGCCATCCAGAAAGTCACTGCCGGCCAGAAAGAAGGCCGCCGCATGGGGCGATGCGTGTATGAGATGGTTCAGTCTCTTTAAACGTACTTCCAGAGATGCCAGGTCACCTTTTATTCCGGCATCAAGAGCTTGTATCAGCGATTTTTTAAGACCTTGGAGAGAAGCCTCTGCCTTTGAGTTTTGAGATGCCGCTTGGATAAGCGGGCCTGCGTTCTTCTTGCCATAGACCCGACTCAGGTTGGAAAGGAATTCCCATGTAAGCATTGAAGACGGTGGAGATGGTGAGTTCAATAGCCTCGTGCATAAGAGGAAGCATTGGCGAAGAAGCAGGGCGGCTGTTCGAGAAGATCCGAGAATGGCGGTGCTAGAAGCCGCGATCTCGTTCAGGAGGCAGCTCTGGAATGCCGTGATAGACTCATCCTGTTTTACGTGTCGTAGCAGGTCGTTTTCAGATAGAGACAGATATGCTTCGGTCAAGGCAAGCCAAGTTGAGAGACAACTCTCCCATTCAGCGGGCACGATATTATCTCTCCAGGGGGCTTCGGGGAAGGGCGCAAAGGGAGGTAGCGTCGGCGACATGACCACCGAGATTGACTTTGACTTTGACTGGACTGACAGTTGGACTAACGAGCGAGGGCGCGAGAACGAACAGTCGTCTGTTGGTCAGTGACAGCAATCTCCAGTCCAAACCAAGTCGCACGAGTTACTCTGTCAAATAATTGTTTTGTCGAATGCTGGTGACAGGCTGAGTGAGATATACTGGACCCAAGTCATGTTGAGCCACGCACCATGACTGATATCATATGTAGGCAGGTAGGTATCCACCATGGGAGTGCGGAAGTATTCGCCGAATGACTCTGTACAAGACTCCGGGCTCACTTACATGCAGCGCAGTGACGATGATTGGTGATAGGATAGACCCACCGTCTTCATAATTGTCTTAACCAAATAAGGTATAGCCCTACCTGTATACAGGGAGGTAGCTTCACCAACCCTTATCTTATCGGCCAATTTTGGCCATGCACAGACATGGAAATTCGCAAACGTGCTTAACGACGGCCCCGCCAAGCCGATATTCATTTACATCTTTTCCCTCCAAGCCCCGAGTATCGTCGTTTTTGACCGACCACCCCATCAGCCTTCATCACGTTACCGAAACGCAATACGTTCGAGGTGAGCAATTCCGTCCGCGTCTCTATCTATCCCAAACACATGTCCGCTAACCTTGCCATCCAATTCCAGTCGTGAAGGCATCTTCCCATCTCTCTATCCTCGACAACCAACTCTCTCTCTCGATTCCAAACCAGACAAGCCATCATGTCTTACAACAAGGACAAGGACTTCGGGTACGTCGCGAGAGCCCTTTCGCCGTCTAGCCGCCCATCCGACTAACGCGATGGCTCTCTCTGTATAGCGAGGCGCCCAAGACTCACAAGATCCGCATCACCCTGACCTCTCGCAAGGGTACGCGCAATCCATCCCCCACGATGCGATGGGATCCCTCCTCGCCACCAAATCCAATACTGACACGATGACCTAACAGTCCAGTCTCTTGAGAAAGTCTCTCAGGAGCTCATCGACCGCGCCAAGAGCAAGGATCTCCGCGTCAAGGGCCGTACGTACTTCCTTACCCCTTCCCCAAAGAACCGATTGATTCCCCTCTGCGGCGCAAAGCTAATGCGCACCCCCAGCCGTCCGTCTCCCTACCAAGGTCCTCAAGGTCACTACCCGTAAGACCCCTTGCGGTGAGGGTTCCAAGACCTGGGATTGCTACGAGATGGTGAGTACCGCCCTAGTCCCCTGGCGTCGTTATCATCTTCGTCACGTCCGGAAACTGACAGTGAACTCCCCCTTTTTTAGAGAATTCACAAGCGTCTCATCGATCTGAACGCCCCCACCGAGATCGTCAAGCAGATCATCGTCAACATCGAGGCCGGTGTCGAGGTCGAGGTCACCATTGCCGCTTAAGTGCGCGCTATGGAATCCTAGCTACTAGATAGATAGGACAGGCAGTCAAAATCCAAATACAAGCCAAAAACAAACAGAAAACATATCACCCCTGTACCCCTGTATTTGATCGGGCGAATATGCGTGATTCGTTTCTTGATCTCGACTCTAGGGTATCTAATGCCTTTTTTAATAAGTAAATCAAGTTACCGTGTATGCCTGCCTACTAAGCTCCTTAACCAATAACACCGTCGCTGCCAAATGCCAGCGCTAAGCTACTATGCTCGCCACTCGTAAAATTCCCCTATGTCCTCGACAGCCACGGCCCAAAAGCCATCAGAACGTCCAGACACAGTCTTCTCTCATGGGCGGCACCTCGGGCATGTCGCCCTCAAACCGCCCCGAGGCCGCCATCCGAGCATACGCCGCCCTGGCGGTCTCGTCGTACTCGGCGGCTTCGGGCTCGGTGTCTCTGCTATAAGGGGGTGGCCCGGCGGGGAAGAGGATCTTGCACCAGGTGCCGTCCGGTTTCCGGAATCCCGGCGTCAGCTGCTCCGCGCTCTGGTTCTCTGGCGGCTGGTCCTGGTATCGGTCGTTGACCTTCCATTTGTAGATGACAGGCCGACCTCTGAAGGACGTGATCCGGCCGTTCATGGCTTTCGCGATGTAGCTCTCGACGGGCGGGTGCTGCTTCGTGCTCCCCGGTGGATAGGGGCCTGGTCTCGCGGCCGCGGCAGATGGCGCCTGCGCTGCTGATGCGTTCTGGAAGGGGTTGGCTTGTGGTTGTGCCGGGGGGCCAGGGTTGCTGAACGGGTTCGGCGTTGCGCTTGGAAAGCCGGTCCCGGCGGTAGGTTGTGCTTGCGTGTTGAACCCGTTACTCGCGCTCGGCGGTGGGCCAAAGGGATTATTTGGCGCGGGCCCCGGAGTCGAAATGTCCATGGATTGATCCTTGGGTTGCGAAAACGGATTGGCGGCAGGTGCTGCAGGCCCCTGCTGACTAAATGGATTCGCCGCCGCCGGGGCGGCAGCGGCCTGGAAGGGATTCGATTGTCCGATGACGGAAGGTTGGCCGAAGGTAGGCTGCGCAACCTGGGTGAACGGCGAAGGTCCAGCGGTCGAAGCTGCGGAAAATGGATTTGGCCTCGCGCCTATGGTCGAAGGTTGTCCAAAAGCAGGACCCGATCCACCCATCTGCGATGGCTGCCCGAAGGCAGGTCCGCCGGCGCCCATCTGTGAAGGCTGCCCAAAGGCCGGGCCGCCGGCGCCCATCTGTGAGGGTTGCCCAAAGGTCGGACCGCCGGCACCCATTTGCGAGGGTTGGCCAAACTGCGGTTGCGGAGGCCCAAAGGGATTTGGCTTCTGGCCGATGCTAGACGGTTGGCCAAACGTAGGCCCTCCACCGCCACCGCTCCCGGAAGCAAAGGGGTTGGGATCTGCCGCTGCGGCCGAGAAGGGATTCTGATTGGCGGTGCTATTCGCGGTCAACGGGTTTTCCGGGAAACCGGACCTCACAGCGAACACGCCGGTTGTGCCGCCTTGTATCGTGTTCTGCTTGCAGATGTCTATCCGATTTGGGTGGCTGTTCTCGGCGGTGAGGATGAACTCGACGGCGGCGTCAAGTTTGCCCAGGGTAGCCTGGATCTGCTGCTCGGCGTGGTTGTAGAGGCCCATGACCTCGGAGAGCTGGCGTCGTCAAAGCACAGGTCAGCAGGTGGTCGAGAAGGAACGGCGGGGCAGTCGAGGAAATAGCATGACAGGACAGGCATGAGGGTATCAACATATAAGAGCATAGACATAAGAAGATAGAGGCATAGGCACAAAAGAATGAGCATACCGCTTGTTGCTGATTCGCAGACCCCTTGACATACATCATGACCTCCTCGAGACTCTGCTCACGCGGGTATCCCCCGAACAGCTGCTCGGGCGCATCCTTCCCGGGGCCGTAGCAAGACAGAATCCAGGACGGGCGCTCTTCGGCGAGGTCGACCTTTATGCTGTCCTTGGTGATCTTGTAGGGAGTGGTGCCATCCTTGTTCAGGGCATTGAAGCGGTTGGTGTTCGGGGCGCCGAAGGGATTCGTCTCGGCGCCGGGATGCTCGAAGCGACAGCTAGCTGGCGGAGAACTGTCAGTCAGTCAGGCCTTGGAAGGGTGGTCTGAGAACCTAGGCCGATGATCCAGCCGTACCTCCATTTCGACAATTGCCTTGCTGGTAAAACTTGCAGAGGGGCGCCATCTGCGTGGACGAGCAACGACTGAGAACAAGACGGTCCGAGGATGGCGAGGAAAAGACTCTGAGACAGGGTGGTCTTGGTGGATTAGTTGAGGAAAACAATCGCGGGCAGAGTCGAGGCTAGAAAGCACATCGTATTGTGGCAGCGAATCAGAAATAGGTATAAAAACAACAAACTAAAAATATGTCACCATCAACGCCAGCTCGTTCAATGTGGCCGGTCAATCAGGAAAGGGACGGGATTGAAAGATCCCTAGAATGATGCAGGTACGAAGTACCTTGGTTGATTTTGGTGCATGAAGTACGCTAGCTCCATCAGGCTAGATACTAGCTACGGGGACATCAATACTGTACACTAGGAATATCGACTAATGCAGCAGTGTGGGTACTCAGAGAAGTGGATACGCTACAGGTACTTAGCGTAGGTACCCCTTTACGTGTAAGAGGCATCGAGACAGCTCTCTCTGCTTGCCTTGACAACCTCAATCTTCACAAAACAATTTACAACACGGAAAATCAACAACTTCGCATATTCCCTGCCTCGAGCAAAGCTACTAGAATGCCTACGGCTTCCCTCCCCCGTCTGCTACAGGCCACACAGCGCCCACGTCATATCCCGGCAACGCCTAGTTCTTCGCCGTGTTCTGGATCAGCGGCCTCAGCCCCCCGTCGACGTACGACTGCGACCGCCAGGCGGACCAGTCGTGCGACAGCAGGCCCCAGGACTCCTCGTAGTCCTGCGTGCCGGAGCGGATGTAGTAGCTGCCGCCGAGCACCCAGATGAACCAGCCGGCCTTCTGCTGCGCGAGGTAGCTCGCGATGCACGTGGCGTAGACGCGGCGCCACTCGGAGTCGGTCTGCGCGAACCCGAACTCGCTGAGCACCACCGGGAACGCCGTCACGGTCTTGGCGTCGTCGGCGTGCATGGCCTGGAACCCGTTGCGGTAGAGCGTGCTCTGCAGGCTGGCGCAGTTAGTCGCGCCGTTGTCGTAGTTGTGGATCTCGAGCACCAGCTTGTCCGCGTGCCCCGGGAAGTCGGCCGCGCTGAACTTGCCCGTGCCCGGCGTCATCGCCGTCCCCTGGAACACGGGCGTCATCCACGTGTCGAAGTCGAGCCCGGACAGGAATATCAGGATGTCCGGGTTCGCCGCGTGGATCCGGCTCGTCCCCTGCCGCACAAACGTGTACCAGTCGCGCCAGTTGTACGACTGCGCCTTCAGCGCCGCGTTGCTGTCGGGCGAGCGCAGCTCGTTGCGCAGGGACATAGACGTCAGCGCCGTCCATGACTTGGCGTGCTCTGCCATGTAAGAGAGCCCGCGCAGCCAGTTTGAGACGTTGTAATCTCTGTCGCCGAACCATGAGTTACCATCGGTTGTCGAGCAACACCATGCCGCACGTGACATGTGGTTGTCGAGGTGAACGTGGATCTCTTTCAGGGGGCTGGAAGTTAGTATTTGGTATTTTGTATTCTGTGACGTTCCCGGTCTGGGCGAAGATACCGTTGATCACTTACGTTGTTTAGCACACTCGGCAGCTACGGCATTGAAAACATCCAGCCGCGTGGTGCTTGAGTTGAAGGACGGGTTCTTGGCGAGAAATTGAGCGTACACCTTGGGTCCATTCGTAGACCCGAGGGCGGCGTTGAATGAAGCCTGGACTGTGGTATCTTTCATACCATTCGCATAGATCTGATCAACCATCTGAATGGCGTAGGTCAACCGGATCGCATTCATGCCAATACTCTTGATCTTGGAGACGATGGTCGCGATGGATTGGTATTGAAGTCCATCGGGAATCACTGCGATATCTAGTTAGCACTTTACCCCGATCGCAATTCGCCCGCAGTCATAACAGGGGCGCGTGCAAATTTCAGAAGTGGAGTGGAATCTTGCATAACTTGTTGCTTGTAATGATTCATCTAGGAGACGATCGAACCCAGACATCACTTACTAACCTCGCCGTGCCCCGGCCAGTTCGCACCAGCATACACGATGCTGTCGCCTCGCGAATTCTTCATTTCGGCACCGGAAACTTGAAACGGACCATACGGCCAACTAGCCGACTGGCGCGGTGTCGGCGAAGCCCATGATGAAGGCGCGAGCAGAGCACCACTCAGCGCGAGTAGATGAACTAGCGACGATCCTAGCATTGATCGCAGCATTTTGACCGACCAGCACACGTCTTGTTTCAACGAAGCACAGCACACAATCTGTTGACTTTCCCTTCTCACTTGCAAAGCATGAGCCTCACAACGGCAACAGCAGGTTATATACAGCCGCCACGGACCCTAGAAGCGAGCCAATCTCGTCCCACCTCCACTATGACGGACCTATATGTTCCCGTAAAGTGATCATCCGAGAGGCCTATATAAGTAGCCCGTCTCTCTCGAGCCATAAAAACAGTACCGCATAGGATAAAAGCAAGGACCTTATTACCCATTTAATCCAAACCTCCCAAGACTACCTTACCTACTTACCCTACAGACTCCTCAGCTTACCTCAGTCAGTCGCTTGATAAGTGCTCCACCACGACATCATTGCACCGAGCACCCGAGATTCACCACCCATTAGATCAGTAGGACCGGTGACTCTGTGTCATCGTCTGCAAGCACGGTCAAGGGGCCACGCGCTCTTATCATTTTACGCGGGGAACGCTGGTGCGAGCGATGTGACATCGTATGTATTCCCCTCGCTGCGAGGCAGGAATGCGATGGGGCGCTGGGCAGGAGCCGATCTAGGAAGGCTTGGCTACGGGTAGACAGGCCGTTTACCGTGTACTGCCCAAGCTACCACCATACGGTACCCATCTAGACATGCGTGCGATGTAGGGAGTTATAAAACGGTGCCTAGGTAGTAGTCTAATATACCACAGCACCAAAGCAAGTTCGCTTCGTGAATACGTATTATGCCTCTTATCCTTTAGCACATAGGCCAGGTAGATGTACTAAATTCTCAGACTGTTCGAGAGCCGTGGTTCGCGACACGATGAGATCGAGTAATAAACAGGTCTGATATAGCACAGAAGCCGCAGCGGCAATTCCAAGATATCTAATCGGAGATACATACATACATCCATGCATACATACATGACGATGGAGAAAAGCTAGATTTTATTCTTCAGGTAAAGCTGGCAAACGGTCCGACACATCCTCTCTTCCGCCTCGTCTAGGGTATCTACCTAAGCTAGATCTTGCGGGATCAAGCAAGCTGACATGACCTAGGCGGGTGAGAAAGAATACAAGCTAGACATCGAGTTATTTTCGTTCTGTATTTCGTCGAATTCATTAACATCCATCAGTCTTCTTCATTCTTCTTCTAAATATCCATTCCATGAGAGCCCCAATGCTGCCAAAAGTTTACATATAAGGAAAGATATATCATCCACTTCTGCCCCGCCGTCCCCTTTCCCCTTTCCCCCTTCCCCCTTCCCCTTTCCCCCTTCCCCCTTCCCCCCTCCCCCGTATTTTTTTTATTTGTATTTGTATTTTTTCCTCTCACGCCCGCTTTCTGAACTCGACCATAGGCCCGTCCTTAAGACTAGTGAACTGGTCGATGAGCTGATACTCGCCGACGCGCTGCCGCCCCCACTCGAGGTCGGGCCTGCCCTCGGCGGGGTCCTGGGCGGCGGCGGAGGACTTGCGCAGGTCGTACAGAAACAAGACCCTCGCGAGCGTGGTGGCGAGCTCGACGTACGCGAGGCCCTTGCCTATGCAGCCGCGAGGGCCGATCGAGAAAGGGCAGAAGGCGCTCTGCGCGAGCGCGACGTCGGCCTCGGAGACGGAGCCCGATAATGTCTTGGATGCCACCACCCAGCGCTCCGGGCGGTACGTGAAGGGCTCCGGGTAGTAGGACGGGTTGTGGTGGATCGTGTAGTGCGGCGTGCCGACGACCACGCCCGCGGGTACGAACGCGCCGTCGATTGTCGCGCCGCCGGGGAGCACCTCGCGGGGCGCGATGCCGCCGACCGAGGGCGACATGCGCATGGCCTCGTCGATGCAGGCGCGGAGGTACGTGCACGAGGTCAGCTGCGCGCCCGGGCTGATCGCCTCGACGTCGCCGAACGCGGCGCGCACCTCCTCGCTGGCCCTCGCGAGCGCCTGCTGGTTTCGGACGAGGTAGAAGATGGTGGCGGCCATGGCGGTCGAGGTCGTGTCCGAGCCAGCGATGATCCTAAGGATTCCCCAAAAAGTTGAGGTCAGCATGCATTCAACATAGCCGTGCGAGCTAGTATATGTATGGTTTGGGGGAAGGGGTTTTTTCTTGAAACCCGACATACAATAAGTTGGATTCGCCCCAGAGCTCGGGCATCGCGAAACCCTGGCCCGTCTCGGGGTCGCGGGCCTTGAGCAGGTGGTAGAAGAAGTCGCGGCGGTCCGTGTCGTCGCCGAGTCGCGTGCGCTCCGTGAGCTGCGCTTTGCTGTAGGCCATGTATTTGGCTCGACCGGCAGCGATCTTGCGGAACAGCACTTTGTCTAGGCCGAGTTTCTCGACGATACGCATTGTCCCGCACTGTCGTTTTCCATCCTGTCAGCGCTGCAGGGCTTCGGCGTAGAGCGGATCAGGATGGTAGGGGAATGAAAAAAAAAAAAAAAAAAAAAAAAAAAAGATCAGAAAACGAGTTGGGAACTCACAATCAGATGTCGAGTCGTAGCAAGCGACACGAGTTCCAGAGCATAGCGGTTATCAGGTCGCTCCAGCATGTGGAAGGCCTTGCCGAAGGATAGGTCGCCGAGGATGTCCATGGCCAGGTAGTTACACCAGTCGGCCATGTTCTTGGGGACTGTCCAGCCCTTGCGGTCGTCGCTCGCGCCGAGGCCGATCTGCTCACAAAAGGTGCGCACGTTGGCCAGGATGTAGCGCTCCATGTCCTTTATGGCCGAGTCGGAGAAGGCCTGTGACAGGACGCGGCGCTTGCGGGCGTGCACAAGCTTGTCGCGGGTGTTGTGGGTGTTGGGAACGGGGTGGGCAAAGGCATCGTAGAACTCGGCCTTGCGCACGTTGGCCTTGAAGCCGTAAATATCCTTGAGGGCCGTGTTGGAGTTGAACGAGAGACTGTTTGGCCCAAACCGCACAATTTTCCCTAGACAAGACGAAACTCGTCAGCACCATTGTTGCCCTTTGCCCCCGGGCCAGTCACCGGCACCAGCGGAGTAGAGACATACCATATCGCTCATGCATGCGCCAGAACTCGAGATGCCTGTCTCCTTTCCAGGCGTGATAGAGCTGGTAGGCATCCGTGATCTTGGCCAGGAAAGGGCCCGGGTATTTTGCCAGAGGATGGAAGAAGACTCTGTATACAACAAGCCCAACAGCCTTGAATGGCTCGGTTAGTGGAGTGCCATATGTCTAGGTCTAGGATTGCTCGCACGTACGTAGATGAGCACCAGACCGACTAGGCCGGGCAGAAGGAATCCGGCGTGAGCGAGCGCCATGATGTCTGTCTCGTGTGGCCCCGTGTTGTGTGTCGTATCCCCCTCTCGTGTCTCGGAATTGGGGGTAGAGCAAAAGTTTAAAAATAATAAAACAATAATGATAAAATAACAGTCGTGGCCGTCAACCCCTACTCAATTATGATGATGATTATGGCCATGGATTTTTCCCTACAACCAATCTGTCTTTTCCTTGGTCCTTCAATGATAGTCACTCTCTCATATGTGCCCCAAGAGAAAGGTCATCAACAGTAGATAAATGGTATGACAGATGACGGGATGACGGGCGTCTATGACCTACATATTTGATTTCCAATGCGATCTGACCTTCGCCGGAGGGTCGGCATGAGGGACGGCATGGAGGGACGGCGCTCGGTTTGTCGCGGGCCAAGACGGACAGACTTCGACGAGCCATGGTGTAGCCGTCTTGTAGCGTGTTGACGCAGGGACAATGACGGTATTATTTCCGCATCGGGCAACTCGACTGGCTCGCCGGGCTGGCTAGTGACGGAAATTATTCGTCGGCTCGACCCCCGAACAATGCCCGGTCCTTGATCTTTTGACTAAGAGTTGTGTCACGAGACCCTTTGAGCATGCCTGGCTTTACCGAGACGTGCGCCGCGCCGAGTCTTGCCATCAAGCTATGCTGAGGAGGAGATAACTTCCAGAAGCCCTGATGGAAAGCTTGATGTACAGAGAAGAAGAGGATAGGAAACCAGGCAGAGTCGTGAGTTGTCCGTTACCCTCTTTCTCTGGCGGTGCAGGAGCACTACCTTAAGTAAGTACCTACCAAGAAAGGAAGCAGCCCTGAGGTTTATATATACGCGTATCCCCTCGTACCATAATCTTTCGCTTCACTCCAGTAGGTCATGATTTCTTTCGTTTCGTTTTCTAAAAGTCATTCATTTTCGAAGCAACATTCTGACGTAGATAGGTCGTACTTAAGGAGGGAGCTTCAATTGATGAAGTATGACACCTAAGTGATGCCTGTGATAGCCGTAATATGGCACCTCGCAAGGTGGTCACTGCGCACTGGTGGAATCACTTCGTACGTACCTGACCTAAGGCAAGTAAGTACCTTAGGTACATCTGGTCGTGACACTTCGAGGCGAGCTACCAGGCGCACTAGGAGGAACATATTTCAGGCATGTCTCACAAACAATTAAAGGGATGAAAGGAGGAATACCTAAAGTATGTAAGAGGTAGTCTACAGGATCTTATATAAAAGATTTCTATATATGTGTAGATCAAATCATTTGTTGGATGCTTGTTTCCATAGGATGCATCCTTATCCATCATGATGTACCTACTTAATAGATACTGGTATGAAAAAGTACTTCAGGAAGAGGAACCTACCTGTTACAGGTTGTCGAATTCATTGGCTATTAGTCTGTAGCAGCATGCATGCACGAAGTACTGGTGTCCGAAACAAGCTAACACCAGTGCTTGGTACATGTACATTGCTTTGTGCTACGTTACTATGAGAGAACTAGGAACATGTTGCCCAATCAGAGCGCTTATATATCGGTATACTATTCTACTTCCGAGCTAGCGGCCCGTATCCCCTGCAAAGGGCGCCTATGCCTCACTACCTCCTAGCCAGTACTTACCTAGAAGGACAACGCTATTGCAACAGTGACTTGGATAGGAAACACAGCGAGTAGGTATCTGACTTCATTCCAAGGCCTCCCTTTCTGTCGCTCCCCCTGTCTTCCCCATACTCTCGAGCCCTCTCTGACGACTATCAAAAGCAATTACGAGGATTCATATGTTGATTCATTGATTCATCGATTCGTTCATTCCTTGACGTCTTCAATTCCCTCATTTACTTACTCGTTCGATTGATCAATCCGCCCTCTTGCTCTCTCTTGGTCTGTCCGCAGTCTTTGCCGCCTCGAAGCAACACCAGTGATTCTTCCAATTCGTACAGCGTCTTCGGTAGCATTCCTTCGTTTCCTCCCAACTTCCGCCGACTGTCCCACTATCCGACTATCTAGATCGAAACACCTCGACCGACGTATTCGGTCTTTACCACCTTTTAATTGCCCTTGTCTGCCCGTACCAGCCGAGCATCCGGCGCTCGACGGCGACGTAATAGAACAAGAAACCGCGAATGCGACAAAGAAACGCCGTCTCCGCCGCTAAGACAGGTCACAAAGAATACAATACCCTTCCACATTCTCGGGCCCCTACGAGGATATATCCTAGGAGAACAAGGCCAATCGTAAACTTACCGTAATATAATCATTGCCATCACCATGGACTACAGCGCCCTCGCCGTCCGATTCGGCAGGATAGCCAGACATTTGATCGTTCGCGAAGATGATGAATCGAAATGTCATCCTCGACCCGACATCGACCTCTGCGAAAAGCCCGCGAGCGCCGACAAGTCCACCCCTATCACCATCGGTGTTATCATGTAAGAGAGCACAGGATCACTACTGTTTCTACAAGGCACGTGGACGAGCTAACATCAGGAACAGAGGAGTTGTCGTCCTGGGAACCGTTGCCGTCTTGACCTATTTTCACCTCCGCAGGAAGCGTCAGGACGAGAAGGAGTGGCCCAAGAACAACCAAGAGCTCGAAGACTACGGCTTCGCAGTTCCAGCATCCAGTGCCCGCCATGCCCCACCGCAGCAGCAGCGCCAGCAGCAGCAAGACCAATATCAGCACCAAGATACACGCCAGAATGCGCACCACGATGCGGCCTTCGCCTCGCAGAACGCTCCACGTGGCTCGCTCGATAATCTAGAGCGATCACTTAGAGGTGGACAGACGACCGGCACGTTCAGGCGCCAAGAAGAGCAGATCTCCGCCGATATGAAGCCCGCGGAACCGTCAGATCGGATATGAGCGCCACCTTGCTGGTCTACGTGGGACAACTAGCGTCATTGGCGTTGTAATTTCTCTGCAGGGGTTCTTTGCGGCGTACTGGTTTGTATTTGTTTATCAGTCGCGTTTCTGATATTGTTTGCGCCTTGGCTCTTGTCCAATTACTCAGGATGCTTGATCAGGTGACTCTGAGCAGTCATCTTGGGGTCTGGAAAGGGATGTGTCGCAAAGACCGGTGGGGACGACATCACGTGAAGGAAACTTGCACGTCACCTGACGATCTCGAGGCTTGTTTTCGACACCCCCTGCCATCTCCCAGTTCTAGCGGACTCGTTTCCAGCATGTGTGGGGAGAGGAAATGACTAAGATGGGATCAACACGCAGTTTGGTTTAGGTTGGTGGTTGCAGATATCTCGGGAAGATAGCAATGGCTACAACCAATCGACTGCGCAAGGTTTCTCAAACTGGTCCACTCCAGAGAGACGGAGACTATGACCCGACCTCAGTTGGCTTAGCTCAGCCATTGTTTACATTGTATTATATTTATTTCCCAGTTAAGTTTTTTTGCTTGCTCCGTCCGCCTTGTCCCGTGCTGCATAGACGTGCATCTTGGTGCCATAGTTAGTAATCATGGAGAGATTCTTCCTCGCCATAAGGTAATGTAGTAAGCGGCACTCTTTTCCTAGATCTTAATGATAGTTCTAGCCCGTCTGCACGATTTAAATTAATTGCCGACCTAGTAGCGCCCACGTAGGTTGCGTACGGGCCCGTATGCACGCAGCCGGGTTAGATAATTAGTTGGATTGGGGATAGGATTTTCTAGGGGATTACATAGTCTTTGAATACAAAGCGATGCTGATATGTTCCTTGGGGCCGGGGAATGGTGTTGTCAAGCTACCTCCGTGATTCGGCATAACATTAGATAGCACATCATGGCAGGCCGCGTGATTGTCAGGGCATAGCTATGATGGTGTTGTATTGGGGATGGCTGGACTAGTGTCCCCTACAATGGTGGAAGCTTGAGAAACACCCCGTATAAGATATCCCCAACTTCCTCCTGCAGGAAAGACATGGCACATGCATACTTAACCATGTGGTTGGTAACATGCACGACATAACATTGGTGCTTGCGTGGTCCGCCCTATGCAATGCAAAGCCCATGTGAACATCGCCAATGTTGATTGCCGTGGGGAAACCTAAACCGAAAAGGAAAGATAGAAAAGAATGGAAACAATATACAGCTGATGCCGTCGCCGGAGAATCTGGCCCGGGAACCCAAGTCTATCGGGTCACAACATAATGGACGTCTGCTGACCCGCCGGTAGTGAGATCGATTAGGTTTCGTTGATAGGAGCACGTGTGTGCGGGTACCTGCATGACCCGAGAACTTTACTCTCGTTTCCCCATGGGGTATTCTAACGTTATGTTGTTTTGAAGGGGTTTGAGTTCCGCTAAGGGCGACGACATTTGTTATTGTTTTGTTTTGTTATGCCTTACACGTCCAGGTTGAATTCTGCAGGAGGAATGACTAGTAGTGAGCAAGGAACTTAATATCAGGCCATGATTGCTCATGAGAATCATAGGAGCTTCTCACGAGACAAATCACCGGCTTGAGGAAATTCAGCGTTGGGGCTGTGCCACTTTTTTGTGTTAGGGGGGATGCTGGTTTGTTGGAGAATTGGACACCTGAGGAATTCAATGGAACACTGGTTGCTGGATGTGCTTCATTTCGTGAACATTGTTCGCACCTATGTGTTTGCTATATATGCGAAGCCGTATTTCATATATCATACAAGTCGTGGTACGAAGCGTCCTATTGAAGACTGGATTCAGTCGATTGACAACCATGTATGTCCGCGCCCATCTGCATTGAGTAATTATCTATCGAATAACGCCGAAGCCAAGCACCATAGCCGGCGAAGATGATGCCATTTCCGGCTCCCTTGTCGTCTCTGAAGCAATCGGAACGGGGGTCCGGGTCCGACTACCTGCTTACTTAGCTAAGACCAAACCCGCATTCATAGCCACCTGACCTGCCGTTACAACTAGACGTCTAAATAGCTTCTTAGCATACGCCTATGAGTATACTTCTTCACTGCATATCAGATAACGTTCTAGACTTTCCTACGTGCACCGCTGCGTTAGGCCGCTTCTCCCTCAATCTCCTCGTCTGAGTTCCAGGCCGCGGGTGGCAGTTATACTTCAAAACATGATCATGGTACCTGCATAGTGCATGAAACTATACAGCCCTACGGAAATTAACTCGACGGTGACATATTATATGGAGATTGAGAACGAATTTCACGAACGAGTTTCACGAGGATTTGGAGAAGCGACTCATGTGCGGAGAAGCCCTTCAGGAACTAATTATTCACTCTCGTCATGCGTTCAATCGGCAGACCGTGCTGAATCAGCACATTCTTATCCTAATCAAACGTACTTCTTTCCTGCTCGAGTAGGGCCTCGTCTACCTGATTTTTCAGATTGATATTCTCCCACCACGCTTCAGAATTAGGTGCCGTGGACTAGACAGACTAGCTTGATTCATGTTCGTAATTTCTTTAATTGTCTGTTCAGTGTTGCCTTCAGAAAGGGGTCAGGTTACACCAAGCGAGTTGGTCAGTGTATTACCAGGAATATATGATATCAAACCCTTGCTCCTAGACTCCTACTCTGCTACCACCGAGAAGGAACCCGTTGCGACTTATCTTGACTTTAGAGTGCAAATAAACCTCTCTGACACTAAACACTTCCCCCCCACCCGTACAAGCTGTTGCAAAATATTGACCCGGAGAATTTTGGTATCATTCGCCTACTAGAAGAGCATAACCTAATGCCCCTGACTCACTCCTACGTTGTAGAGGCCTGATAAACGACAATTGGAACTCTCCCCTCCTGTTTATTCGTGCGTTGGGAAAGTTCTATCATGTTTTTGAGCAGTGTATATGCGGCTTCACTCAAAACTCAATGTCGACGCGCACTTTTGACTTCTGTTAGCTTTGTTTACTTCGCTGACCCGATCACGACTTAATTCTATGACTCTACGGGCTTTACAGAGGTTATTCTAATTAACATGTGGTTGGCTTCTTGAAAACCTATAAATAGCTGTGTAGTTCCTCAGTTATTGCCTTTTCTTCCTCTCCCCCTACACACACATTAGTCCAGTCTTACCCACACCAGTTATACGAAGTCAGCACTCGAAGATCCAGCAAATACAGCTTACACAAGTCTATATTCGCCTTCAAGTCACCCTTCAACCACCAACCTTCTTATAACATACATCTTATTCCAGTCACCTACTCTGGTTCTGGAAAGGCCTAGCCTGAACACCCTGCAACCAAAGCCTACACAAGCTAAGGTTGATTCGCACACCCACCTCCAACCACCAACTTAACATCACCACATCTATTCACCAAGTCATACAACATGGCGAATGGATATCAATGTAAGTCATCTTGCCCAACCGGCACCCACCCTTGCTTTATGTTCCCATCAGCTAATATCCATTTCCAGCACGCCGACGCGGACGTCAAACCCGACCGTTCGTGCGTCGAAATCAGCCAGCCGCTCAGGCAATGGGTAAGTCATGCTCTTATATCTAAGTATTATTCATCCTGGACAGCTACTGATTATTTTCTAGCCCACTCTCACCCATCTCACTCTCACCCAAACCACTCTCACCCAAACCACTCTCATCCAAACCACTCTCATCCAAACCACTCTCACCCATACCGCTCTCACCCATACCGCTCTCATCCATCTCACTCTCGACCATCTCACCCAGTCGATGAGGATGTCATCATGACAGATGCACCCCGTCTTGACACCAACTCTCACTGGTCTCCGAAGAAAAATAATCTTCGAGCCCAAGGACAACACACTGGTTGTGTTGCTCCTCTTCCTAATCCCGTCATTAAATACATGCGGAAGCGCGACGAGTCCCGCCCCCGTGGTTACCCTACGCCACGTCTTCCTTTCCCCCGTCCACCACCGCCATCTCCCGCCTCGGACACCACAGACGAGGATGTTGAGATGACGGACATTGACGACGTGCTTGCTGGGTTGAAAATCAGCCCTGCAGCTCCCTCACCTCCAAAGAGCCCTTCTAAGGCCCGATGGTTGTCCGGCGGCGAGCGACGCTCACAGTGGGTCGCAATGCGGCCGCTGCGAACCCGCGGACTACCAAAAAGCAAACTCAACCAGGTGGAAACCCTCGAATACGAAGACTCCAATGACGAGTCTTCGTGGGAGTACGCCTGGGACCCCATGGACCTCGACTGAGGCCGCCGGCGGTCCCGCCGTCTAAGTTTGGCTGGTCCAGCTTCAGACAGCCGCAGGTGGTCGTGTCAGAGTCTCCAGAACCACCAAACAAAAAAACCCAAAAAAAACCAAAAAAACTCTAAAAACAAAAACCCGATCCTCACTGGTCGTCACTATCCACCCAACCAAATCTTTCTTTCTTGGGAGTGCAGTGGCTGCCAATGGGATCACCAAAAAAACTTAAAAAAAAAAAAAAAAAAAAAAAAAAAGCCCAACACCTCACACCTCATATCTCACACCTCACATACCTTAACCACCTCAAACCTCTTTTCCCTTTGCACTATATAAAAAACCAAAAAAACCCCCCCAAAAAATATAAAACCAAAAAAACCACAAAAAAAAAACCACCACAGCAGCCCTGGCATCACGCCAAGCTGCAACAGCGAGCCTCTCAGCGTTGACTTCCTGGTGCATGAGCACACAGGAGTTCCCGCACGAGGCTGTCAAGCATGAACCGAAGAATTGTTACAATAATTCACTATCACGGTTCATGTCTTTTGATGTTTCATGATTTATGTTTTACGTTTCACGCGTCAAGCATGAACCGAAGAATTGTTACGATAATTCACCATTGCGGTTCATGTCTTTTGATGTTTCATGATTTATGTTTTACGTTTCACGCTTTACGATTCACAAGCTTGCTGGTCAAGCATCTCACACCGAACCAAACCAAGCTCGCTGGTCGAGCATCTCAAACCGAACCAAACCAAGCTCGCTGGTCGAGCATCTCACACCGAACCAAACCACGCTCGCTGGTCGAGCATCAAACCAAACTGATAAAACCCAAAAAAACTCATAAAACCATAAAACCCAAAAAAAACTCATAAAACCAAAAAAAAAAAAAAAACCCGCCCGCCAAACCCATAATACAAATCTCCCAACCCCCATCTCTAAGAAGTTTTTCTAAGATGCATTCTTATCTAATGTGAAATGATGTTTATAATGATGTATGTTACTATGTATGATATGACATGATCACAGGTGTTGCTTGTAAGTTCATGGAACGTCGAGTTCATGACAATGTGTATATTATCTTCATGTTGTTCGACATTGATGTTGTGTTTTTCCTAATTCTCTATGCTGGAATGTCGTATACCCTTGATACCCTAGACCTTTGGAGTTGTGATGCATGTTGCGCCTTGGTATCAGTGCCTGACCAATGATACGCCGCCTTTTCACATCCCTTATGTGTCCTCCAAAACTCCAGGAAGAGTTGACCTAAGTGTCATCAGTAGCTGGATTGTTCATAGCATATAACAGATCATCTTCTTCAGCTCGTTGCTCAGAGTTGAGTTTATCCATCAACGAAGATCTCAGTCCCGTCTTGAAACATATTTTTGGTTGACAATATATCATCATGACAACATGATACTAAACATATTCAATAGATAAAGTGAACAAGTAGACATACCTGAGTTTGATATGGGTGCAGTTGCTTAGCCTGCAACTGCACTGCCTAGAGACTCCCACCCGCTGCGAGCCCAAGGTGCAATTAAGATGGCGGCTTGGGCATCGGCAACACTGCCGGTCCCAGCATACGCATCCGCCAAGTCTACGGCGCCAAGCACGCCTCTGGGCGGGATGGACTTTAATGCGACATTAAGGGCCATATCCGCGGGATACGCTTCGCCGCTAGCTTCAGCCAACCGAGACCATCCATATGGAAGGTGTGGGTATAGCATCACATCGCTTTGAACTTGAAGCAGCACCTCTTCTTCGGTGCCATTTTTGTCCAGGGCGGCGGCGGCCCAGAACACCTCACCTATTTGCGAATGCTCCGTACCTGTGGCCTTCTCACTGGTACGCAAAGTATGCAACTCTGATACAACAGCCTCGAGAGACTCATCGTCTGAATCGAGAAGTGCGATAATTCCCAACAGCACCACCGACTGGACGTGGCTGGCATCTTTCTCTATGACCTCGAATAAGATGGTTCGCGCCCGCTCTCGCGCATCCTCGGTACCGGTGGCCCACAGAATTTGTGCTAACAGACAGACTGCATTGGGATCATTGTCCGATTCCTCGAGCGCCGTCTCGAAGTAGCTCACGGCTTTATCAGTTTGCCCGTTAAAGTAGTGAGCTAATCCCACAGTCAAATGCGCCGAAAGCCGGGCTTTCTGGCGTTGCTCTACCGTAAGTTCTCCGGCGGATTCGTCGCTACTAAGCTCGAGGGCTAGCTCGCCACATTTGATAGCAGCTGTAGTGTCCCCGCATGACAAATGCGACCGAGCTAAATCTGCCTGTCCCAAAGCAAACCGGGCGAGAGAGTCTGCAGATTCAGTCGCCTCGTAGTTGGCTTCTAGCTTCTCGCAAGCGGCTTCCAGAGCCGTGATTGCACTAGGACTGTTATCGGTTCGCTCCTGGAAGAGTGCCCAAAGGTGCTGATAAGCTAGGTCTTGAGGTCTAAGGCGCTTAAGTTGCGCGAGTGCGAAAAGGGGCTGTATTAGAGTAGCCACATTCGCTTTTGTGGACATTGTTAGAATGTGATCAAACACGGACGTGGGGTATTGGCGTTTTGTAATAAGCAATGAGGCGTCTGAAATGTCCATCGCATGGGTGAACAGCCCACGGGCTTCGCGGGGATCACCGTAAAGAAGAGCTACAAACCCCTGCCCAACCCACGCTTGCGCATAGTCCGGGTCATTGGACTGTGCTCGCGTGAATGCTTCATTTGCCAGTTGGAGGTCGTTTTGAAGAAGCGCCAAAGTACCGAGGTTAGTCCAAGCTTGCGGGCTCCTTTCGTTGAGAAACAGCGCGCGTACGAAGGCGTGCTGGGCGACCGAGGGATTGATCTCACTTGTGACCACACCAAGTGAGTTCCAGAACTCAGTATTACCAGCCTCTAATTCGATGGCTCGTTTAAAACAGCGCACTGCTGCCTTATGGTATCTGCTGGCCTGAATGCGAAGGCTCGAAGGCAGACATAAATGAGCTCGATTTTCTGCCCAGCCTAAGTTGTAAAACGCAACTGCCTGGGCGTGCACGTCCTGCGCCGTCAAGTGAATTGCCCTCTTATGGGCCAGTATCATGGCATGCAAAATTCGTGTGAGGTCGACACCGAGTTGCTCATCCTCAGGGAACTTGCCTTGAGCAAAAATCACTTCTGAACCAACACCGTCGACATCGTGTAAGATTGTGTAAGCTGTTTCCCTGTCTGCGCCCGAGCTGAGAATCTTGTGAATGTCATCGACTGGTAGATCATGGGCGTGACCTTGAACCTGTGAAAAGATGGAGCACGCGTCGCCAACAGCCTTCCAGAAGTTGAAAGTTTGTGTGATAGGCTCAGAGACATGAGCCGCAAAAGACAACATCCTTGCAGCAAGTTCGACAGATTTCCCAAAAAGCCCCTGGTCGGCGCAGTCGAAGGCGTTTTCAACCATTGTCTGCATCAATGCAATGGCAACGCCCTCTTCTTCGGGCCGCTGGGTTATGACGGCGTGATACAAGTCTACGGCTTCATCAAACTCCCCAAGCTCTCGCTTTACGTTGGCTAACAAGTATTTGGTAAACCAGGTATCACTCATGTCTTCGAGATCGGTAGCTGCTTCGAGCCCTTGCGCATTCTGGATTGCTTTGGTTGCAGCCATGTATCGCCCGGAACTATGATAACTTTCTCCTAGACCAACCCACGAATGATAGTCATTTGGAGAGATTCGCAATGCATGTTGAAAAGAAACGATGGCTTTAGCGTAATCCTGTTTGTTGAGCTCGGCGACGCCAAGTGCGGAGAGGGGCCAGCTAATTCCTTTTTTCTTAGACCCTGGAGGTGGTTTTACTCGTCCAGAGTCTACTACTCGTTGGGCGACAAGCTCGACACGATCCCAGTCACTGTCGTTGGCAAAGGACCTTGCGAGTCGCTCTGCCGATTCTACCTCGGTAGAAGAGAGCTCAACAGCTTTCAAAAAGCATTTTCGAGCCCGCTTTTTGTCTTTGGCGTAGTCCGCATAGTATACGCCAAGACTACTATACGCTGGCGCGTAGCTGAAATTGCTCTTCAGGGCATCGATGAAGTAAGCATAAGCACCGTCCCGACTCTTTCTTGCGGCCCTGGAAGGATCACTGTTCCAAATGCAGCAGCCCAGACGATGTTGCGTCTGGGCTAGAAGGTCCTTCGACACTGGCTGGGAGACCATGGCGGGAAGGAGGGATTCGAGCTCAGACTTGCCGCGGATATGATCGCCTTTCAGCGCGTGTAGCCAGCCAATCTCAGCACGGACTCTGAGATTAGTGTTGTCACCTTTTAACGCACGGTTTAGAAAGTTGATGGCATGGTCAAATTCTTCCTCCTCTTCATAGATGAGGCCGACTCCAATCATGGCAGACGTTGAAGTTGGATCAACTTCTAGTACCTTGTCGAATAGCGATTTAGCCTCGCCGTGGTTTCGCGGTGATTGATAAAAGACCAAGGCCGTGCCAAGATAGAGCCTAAATGCTTGATTGGTGTTTGCAAAGACCTTTCCAGTCTTCCCAGTTTCACTTGCCAATATAGTCATAGCTTTCCTCATTAACTCGACGTTGCTCTCGTGCTCCTCGAGGTGCTGGTAGTACTCTCCCATTAGCCTATGAGCGAGGAGAGAAGTTGTCGTCGAAATCCCCTCTGTCATCATGAGCAACCTGTCTTCATCTGTGTATGGAATTACAGAGGTTGGTGCACCGCCTTCCTCGTCGTCCTCACTCTCATCTTCGTTCTGAGCCACATCAACCTTGGTGGGGGCGCTGTCAAGCTTTTTGGGGAACGGTGATAAGTCACTCGTCAAAAAGCCGGTCAATACGCGGTATAGATCGCTATCGGGGAAATGAGTACAATACTCGTTGAGAACATTGATGTCCCAGTCCTTGATTTCTTTGCCATCCTGCCACTCTACGGCGATATCCCAAGCAAGCTTGAAGGGATGTTTGATAATGACCATGTCGTTCGCCAGTTTCTGCACGATCTTGAGCTCGGGCCCCTTTTCAGCGGGAGGAAGGACCAAGAGGCGGTCATATCGAAATTGTAGCAGCTTTTCCTCGTATTGGCGGCGGGTGTCGTCGTCGTTTGTCCAAAGTATGAGCTGCTCGTAAATCCAAGCAAGCCTGCTTTGGCCCAAGACCTCCCTGTTGACTTCGACGGTGACCTCGCTCAGCTTTGCACCGAGTCTCGTCCGCCTCTCTCCGATGAGAGTGTTGATGCGCTTCTTCTCATCAACCTCGAGGATTTGGGCGATGGTCTCATAGGTCCTGGCGGGGTGAGGCAGGCGACCTTCTAGGATGGGATATATGGGACTGTTTGGGAGAATTATGTCAAGGGCCTGGACGTATTGAGAGCGGTCGCCCTGGGCACGCGCAAAATCGACAAATTTGTCTACAACGTCTTGACATCTGTACATGTCGTTTGTGGCTCCAAATATCTCGGCCAGCTTGAGAGCAGCATGATGATATTTTTGCAGGGACCTGGCGCCCTGCTTCTCATAGAGCTTGATGAGGCCCTGCCATGCTTGAGGGTCAGGTCGCAGATCTGTGGCCGTCTTATAGGCGACCTCGGCAAGGTCGATCTCGTTCTTTTTGTCGAGCGCAAAGGCCCTGAATACATGACTTGACACGAGAAAATCAGCTACGTCGTGAACAGAAGCCGGCTCTCTGGGCGAAGTGGCTTACGCCTGGTAGTTTTTAGGGTCCCTGGCTATGAGACTGTCGGTCTGAGTTAAGGCTTCATCCCACTTTTGTTGACGAATGGCATCATTGATGGCTTTCAGCGAGGCTTTGGTGCTGCCCATTGTGATGAGGAGTGTGCACGGGATGAGCCCGGGGTCCGTGTCATGTCTTGACGTGATGGGATACCAAAAACGAACGCGGCACGTAGCGGAGACAAGTGAGCGGGTGGCTCTGAGATGCCGTCATTTCATTAGGTACGGACCTATCACTCTGGTTGGCTTTTGTTGACTTTGCTGGGGAATTGTACTTAACAGCTGGATTATGCAGGTTAGGTGGTTACTTCAGCTTAAAGAAGTGATGCGCTGTCGGGGCCGGCTGAACATCGGCAGGCTGGCTCCAGTTCTTTCGTGGACCTTCCCGTCTAGTGCTCGTCCAAGCGTGGATAGTACTGCGTGGAGCTTGGTGTGCTGTCACGGCAGAACTCCGGTTGTATGTGGCATGGGGACCCAATAGACTCTCGTGTAGCCCCCTGTAGTGTAGGTAGTGTAGGTAGTCTACAGGGGTTGCCTGCGTCATGCACCTACTAATTTAGGTACTGACTTAGTAAGTACCGGTACCGACTTACCTGTTCTGCACCTGTAAAGTGCATGATGGTGGCAGGCGAAGCAGGATGGTACTATAGTACTGCCGCCGTGACCAAGCTCATGGAAGTGTTAGCACTCTATTACTGATCTGATCTTAGCGTCGATCCGCCTGATGTCCTTCTGACATCCTCAGGTATTTAAAACGCGATCACTTTCTCTCATCCAGATGTGGCTTCGCATTTCTTGTTTTCCTGTCGTTCCCTACATACCTCCGCCTCTGCCCTTGTTTTGTGCGTTACTGTCTCTCCTCATATAGCGTTGCGAGTAGATACCGTATTGCTTATACCTATCTACCTGCTCGGGCATTCAGCTCCAAGTGCACCGACGCCTGCATCGCAATTTGCCCCATATCGCGCCCCCGAAGCTTTGTTCCATTTTATATGTACATTAGCAATATATCACCCTTGCTCAAGTTATTGCATCAACGTCATCGCCTGCCGTCACCCGTCCTGTTCTATGCCGCCGTATCTTTTGCCCTCTTAACAGCGTTTCACCCTGCAACAAGACATCTCGTTCTCTGCTCCCATGGCTTCCCTTCGTCTGACGATCGAGGATGGCCAATTCCATGACAGATACGGTAGACACGTCCTCCTGAGGGGCATCAACGTTGCTGCCGACGCCAAGCTCCCCAGCCGGCCGGACGTGCCCTCCCATGTTGCCGACGACTTCTTCGACGGCGATACTGTCAAGTTCCACGCGCGGCCCTTCCCCAAGGAAGATGCCCACATGCACTTCTCCCGCCTCAGACGCTCCGGCTACAACACCATTCGCTACATATTCACATGGGAAGCGCTCGAGGCCGCCGGACCCGGAATATACGATGAAGAATGGATCCAGCACACTATCGACATCCTCAGGGTCGCCAAGGAGTATGGTTTCTACGTCTTCATGGATCCCCATCAGGATGTGGTTCGTGCTTCTTGACCAGCTCTCTCTTTTCTCGCTAGAAACGAGACATGCCTATCTATGCCATGTGCTAACTCTTTGTTGCTCTATAGTGGTCGAGGTATTGTGGCGGCTCCGGTGCGCCCATGTGGACCATCTATGCTTGTGGGTTGAATCCGCAGAGCTTCGCCGCCACCGAGGCCGCTATTGTCCACAACACGTATCCCGAGCCTGAGAAATTCCCCAAGATGATTTGGTCGACCAACTACTATCGGCTAGCCGCCGCAACTATCTTCACCATGTTCTTTGCCGGACGAGACTTCACCCCCAAATGCATCATAGACGGAACGAATATCCAAGATTATCTACAAGGTCATTTCATACGGGCTTGCGCACATTTGGCAAAGAGAATCCATGAAGCAGGGGACATCGAGAACGAAGTGGTTTTTGGATGGGAAAGTTTGAATGAGCCGAACAGAGGAATGATCGGGCACATCAACCTTGATGCCATTCCCAAGGAACAACAGCTCAAGAAGGGCACCTGTCCGACTGTTTGGCAGGCTATATTGACGGGCTCGGGACGAGCGTGCGAGATTGACACATGGGACATAGGAGGACTGGGTGCCTACAAGGTCGGGCGTGCACTCATCGACCCGCATGGTGAGCAGGCCTGGCTGCCTCAGGATTATGACGATACCCGGTACGGATGGAAGCGCGACTCCGGCTGGAAGCTTGGGGAATGCATCTGGGCACAGCATGGAGTGTGGGACCCTTCACAGGATGCCCTTTTACAAAATAATTATTTCCAAAAGAACCCAAGAACCGGAGAGGTTTTGGATTATCCGGCATTCACCAACTCCTACTTTATGGATTTCTATCGACAGTACAGGGATGCGATACGAGCAGTACACAGAGATGCAATTCTACTCTGTCAGCCCCCTACACTAGAGATTCCCCCTACGATCAAGGGAACTGAGGATGACGACCCGAAAATGGTGTATGCGCCACACTACTACGACGGAATCACGCTTATGACCAAAAAATGGAATCGAACCTGGAACGTGGATGTTTTTGGCGTACTACGAGGTAGATACCTCCACCCTGCATTTGCTATCAAAATTGGCGAGTCAGCTATCCGCAATTCGTTTAAAGACCAGTTGGCAGCTATAAAAAAAGAGGGCCAGGATTATATGGGAAACCACCCCTGCATTCTAACAGAATTTGGAATCCCTTATGATATGGACGATAAATATGCGTATAAGACAGGTGACTATTCTAGCCAGTCAGCTGCCATGGATGCCAATCACTATGCCGTGGAAGGGGCGGGAATGGACGGCTACACATTATGGGTTTATTCTACGACGGTGAGACTTCCCAACGGGATTTGCATTGTCATGGGCGGCTACTAATAGTACATCTAGAACGATCATCGAAGGGGAGATCAGTGGAATGGTGAGGACTTGTCCATCATTTCGGTAGACGACCAAACATTGCCAGTCTCCCACGTCCCTCGAACGGAAGCAAATTCATCCACTCGTTTGCTCAAGATCTCGACGTCTTCCGCTAAGACGTCGGAGGTTGATGACGAAACCTCAGTCACACCTACGAGTATCAAACGAACACTCACAAGTCCTTCCATATCATCGGAAGCGTCGAGCCCGAATCCAGAGTTGACAAACACACCGGGGTACCGCGCCGCCGAGGCATATGTGCGGCCATCACCTATCGTGACGAGCGGGAAAATGGTCAACTACGGATTCGACCTGAAAAACTGTCAATTCACGCTAAATATCGATGCTGCAGCGGGGCGACCAACCGACGCGGCGACGATCATCTCCTTACCAGAGTACCATTTCCCCAAAGAGCAATGCACGGTCGCCGTGAGCTCTGGTAAGTGGGAAATCAGCACCGATGACGAAGACCATACGTGGACGCAAAAATTACGGTGGTGGCATGGCGATGGCCCGCAAAGCATCAAAGTGACGGGCCTCGTCAGGCCGCAGAACACGCCGTCTGGGACGGCTGAAGAAATGGGTTATTTGGAGCAATGTCAGGTGTCGTACGGCGTCGATCTCAGGAACTGTAACGTCATGTAAATACCACGGCCAGTACCCACGGCGCCCGACTTATACACATTTTATCGCACGGCAACCTGAACATGACTCTTACACAATTATTAGGAGGGGTGCAAACAACATAGGTAGTGCTCTCCTTCACACTTTGATATTGCACAGCCCCCACGTGGTCGATTACTATGCTAACCTCGAACTCAAATCAAACAGGACAAACAGTGATCTCTGGTGTGACCAGAGGTGGACAGCTACTGTTTGATTCGAGGACGAGGTGGGGACGGTAGGATCTCATCCGATGCAATCATGGAAAGGTATTAGGAGAATGCGGCGGCCATGTTTCATACATACCCAAAGAAAGTGGTGTCTGCAGCCCTGGTCGTGGCCTATCTACGCTGCTTACCGAATCCACTCATCTCACTTGCATCCTCCGCCCTTCCGCTACGTCCAGGCTAGGAAGAGGCTCAAGCTACCTAGCTCGATACGCCCATCCTACACATCATACTCCATCGTGTAGCTCAGTTGCCCAAGGCATGGTAAGCTAGTGTCCGTTGGATTCGGGGAGGTCAAGGAATCTCGGCTTCTATATTACACAGATGGTCTTCTGAAAAGGTCACTTCGCACTTTCATAGCCAACTACGTAAGATTTCTTCTAATGGTAGACAGGGTCTCACCCAATCGTCCTACCGCCAAGACCCCAGCTTGCAGAAAAGGTCACCGATCGACTACTAGTCCAGTTTTGCGTCATGAGGCGTAAGTTACGTTGTGATTTTACTTGGAGCTGATGAGATGGTTTCTCTGAGTACTTGTCTCTCATCAGAGTGCGTAATGGATTCCTCGGCTCGTGAAGACGATACCTAAGGGACCCGGCACGATGCGGACGGCCGGCAACTGCCCGTTGCTAAGGGGTGCCTAATCCCTCAGAGGTACAGCTGAAGAATAGAAGTGAGACCGATTACAACTTCCGGCCGGGTGGGAAGGATGCACTAGTCACTGTGGCACGGTACCAGCAGGTTAGGTAGGAAGCAGGCACTGCATGCAGGTCTTAGGAGTTAGGTAGGGCTGTCACCAAAGTTGAAGTACTAATGTGCGGGAGCTTGAGCAGTTACCTGCAGCGTGGACGTACCCCAGGGAGCCTCATGACTGCACTGTAACCTGGTAGCGAGTCGGTCCTTCGGGAGTGCACAACAACCCCTTGTTTCACTCAAGTCGTACCTGCCTCCCTACATTCGAGATCATGTCTTCCTGCCTATCAATATAAAATTAGAAAGGGAGCAGCTTTGCACCACACTCCATCTCCACACTCCACGCCCGACCGTTAGACAGACATGTAAGAGGTATCGTCATCAGGCACTGAGGTAGCACTTCGATCCGTACATCTATCTACCTCGCTACAAGTTTATATGTCGGTACTCATCAGCAAGGGAACTTTCTTGTTGGACACGTTGCCTCGAGTGTGACTGGGCATCACGCGACAGCCTTCTTCACGGATCTCGTTAGCCCCTATAGATCAGCGAGCAAGATGCTTCACCGCTGTTGTGACTGGAGCATGTTCGGCCGCCTGAGTCCGCGTGAGAAAAATCATTGGTAGCTGCTGTGGTTGATACTATTGCGTAGGGACGCACCGGGCGCGAACTCTGCTGAGGGTATACCACATCATACCAATCTTGTGCCGCGGCGCAGACTCGCGATGATCCTGGTGTCTCTTCATAATGGCCAACGCACGCCTTAAAAACGAACCTGTCTCCCTGGCCAGATACCACACACTGTGAAACTGTGCCGTGGAGGGGGCCGCAAACAGAGCCACAGAATCTTTTTCGTGCTTCGTGAAAGGCAGTGGACGGCTCAAAAACGGGTCCTTCTATGGGTTGTGACTGATTACATTGCATCATGGCCTACCTCACGGCACCACGAGGCTGCCGAGTCTGAGAGCAAACAAGTCTATCCCCACGTGAAGCAATCGATTTTCCGCACTAACATCTTACCAATGTCACTGCCGGGTTGAGACAAGACACCCATTACCTGCCGACCTAGTTCGAGACGACTGGACCACAACTGAGTGTCACTATCCCTAGAGGTATAAATAAAAGGGCCCTAAACCCCAACCCGCGTGCTTCTATCCCAATCTTCTTACCGTAAGCTCACGTTCATTCCGCTTCTATTTATCTCTCTCTCCATCTCCTACCGACACTCCTACGACCCGTAAAAAAAAAAGCCCCTCGCGCCACTAGGAAGCCCCTCTTATATCTCACGACCCCTCACGACCTCGGAACGGCCCCTTACATCCTCCGGATTAGGCATCATGCGTACGTTCACGGTGGCATGAATAATGGTTGCTCCACTTTGTGGATGGACGGCTAAATTCCAATATTATATTACAGCTTGCAGCAAATGCAATGGTGAAGTGCAGGGAAGTTACATCTTCTGCAGTGTTTGTAAGTTCTACAGCTTTTTGTTTCAATTTCTCGCCTATGGAAACGTGGTGGTTATTTTTATTTGTCTGGTTTTTGTGAATTGCATACCAATGCACTAGATTCCCCATGCTGAGCCGAAACTGATGACGTGGAATTGCCAGGCAAATGTGCCGTAACGGAATGTCAGAGGGCTCGCAAGGATAACCCCTTCTGTCCGTCTCGTAAGTGTCGACGCATTATCAGGTCTCTGGAAGGGCTTGATATGATCCTCTCTCTCGCCCGTTGAAGAATTTGTTTGCTCACTGTCGAATAGATACGTGCCGGATATGTCGCGGAAGGAACAACGAACCCGGCCAGGTCTGTCCTAAATGTATGTTATACGCCGTGAGGCGTCTTGTAGGGGATCTATTCGCACCCTATATCCTCCATCACCTCCTTTCCCGCATCTCAACTTCCGGTTCAGCCGGTGCGTGTTCAACCCCGTGGCTAATATCTCATCGATTCGGAACCTAGGCCAGAAGGCGGAGAAGAAGCAATAACAAGATCGTGTCAGAAGCACCATCTCTAGGGTTAGGTTCGGAAAGGAGTTTCGGTGCTTGATAGATACTGTCTTATATATGCTTCATAAGAGTTTGGACACGAATTGCAAAGTACCTGCAAAGGTACGAGATTCTAATTATGTGTTGTGTAACAGCTTGAAGTGTTTGGAAGTGGCCTCCTTTCAATATCTGTAAGGTATCTAGAGCAGGCGATATACCATATACTCCGTCGCGGCTTCCAGGGCTAAGGGTGCTCCCTGTCACGAGTACGGTCTCAGCCACCAAACCGTTGGGTCATGTTCCCGGTAAAAGGATACAGGACACCAAGTTACTGCAACTTGGTGTACTGGTGGCTATATTTGGTAGATCATTCTGGTCGTGGCCACTCTGGGCCGGTCGGGTCGTTACAGTCCGTAACACTTCCTACTTACCTAATTCAAGGAGAGGGCTAGACAGGTAGGTTATAGACCTCGATACGTGTGCACGACTCCAACAAGGACGTTCCCAGATATGACCTCAATGGTCTAATGGTAAAGTAGTCGGCAGGACAAACCGCTGTGTCAGAGGCAGGGCCATAGGCATTCAGGGGTTTTCCGGTCGCAGGGAAAGCGAGTTTATCTTGAGCCCTGAGATTCTTTTTTTTTTTTTCCCTTCCTTTCCCTTTCGCTTTCTACTTAGAAGGTAACAGTTCGATTACGACTCTCTCTCTCTCTCTCTCTCTCTCCCTTTTTCACACTTTTCATTTTTCTTCGTTAGTACATAAGTATTAACTATCTCATATATTATATCACTCGTAGGAAGCATATGCTCGTTCCACCTGCACGCGACCCCGCGCCTCTATGTCACGCAACATGCCCTGAGATCGAGGATAGGCTTTTAAGGGCAGATCGTGAAATCTAGGTCTGTAATTGGTATCGTGGCTCAAGGCTGATAGATGCAGCAATTAGATAACTGAGTACCTAGGTAAGTAAGGGTTAAACGTCCCGGCCCGAGCCGTCTAGCGTTAAGTACCAGCTTCCCATGTTTAATTATGTACGTCTTAGGTCTAAGTAGTATAGGTCCGTAACAAGCCTCGCCGGCCGGCTATCGCTAGACGCGTAGCCGCCGCACAAGGTCTCGTCTCATTCATACCAAACTTACCTCTCTTATTTACTTATCACCCCACCTTTAATCATAGGTAGACTTTACACCTCCCCTGGATCCTGGGTAACTCTTATCTCGGTGTCGTCTCTACTTCACCATTCTTTTTGCCTCACCTACCCCTGAATACCTAATGTACCAAGATCGCAAACCTGCCCTGCCTGCAACGCATTGATTCTCTCGTTTGCCGGGAAACGGGGCCTTAGTTAGTAGGTAGGTAGACGTAGTATAGGTAGCGCGGATAGATAGCGCGGTAGGGAGTTATAGGCTTGCCGCCCCGGCCGTTGGAACTGCGGGTAGCCGCCGCGTTAAACTCCCCCTTCGGGTTTTGGAGGGGGTTGTAGTTGAGGTGTAAGTATTCCGCTAATAGGCAATGTAAGTAGGCAGATAAAGTACCAAGGTAGCGTGCGGCTTCGCTTCCTCGGACTCCGTTATACTTAGTAATCATAGCGCAGTGTGCGTTAACTGGTCACTGTGACTCTTAGGAGGTAGGTAGTTGCTGCTAATCCTGCCAAGCCACGCTCTAGGTATTCTGCTACTCTGACTGTGCTGTGTACGCCTTGTCGCTGGTGGGCATTTAAGCTCGCGCCGCCGCGGCAGTGCTGCTCCCGTCTAAGGACCGGGCTGGCATAACCAAGTTCACTGTGCACGACCTGGCGGAGGCAACAAGAGCTTGAGCGTAACATGAACCGCTACCTGGTTAGGTAGTGTCTGTCCATGAAATACCTACCTGCACACCGAGTTACCGATTAAGGGTGCATCGTAGACATGCGTGGAAAAGGGGTCGTTCAGCTGGCCAAACAGGACGAGCGCAGTGTGGTATATACCAACCTCCATTTCGGAGATAAACGAACAAGTTGGAGGTACTGGGAGTAATAAAACTGGCCATGCTTTAACTGCAAATGTGGAAGGTGGTTTGTGACTTTTAACTGTGCGACTCATAGATCTGTCGGTATACCATCGTATATGCAGGCACTTGATAATTCAGCTTCTACATAACCACTTATTTGCAAGTTATTTCCCATAGGCCATCATTGAAATTTGGGTGTTGCGGATGTTGATTGGTAGGTGCTTTAGATACCTGTAGTGTAGGTACCTACGCTAGACTCGCGTAAAGTTGCCGGGGATCCCCTGCTATGTTAACCGCAACATGCTCCGCATGCATGCCACGACGCAGCTCAGCTGAATTGGATGATGGAGAGTGTGTGTGGGAGAAAAGAGAGAGAGAGAGTCCTTCAAACGATCACCGCTGGCCATAGGTACTTCTTAGGCAGGTACATACAACGGGTGGGTTGGACTTAACTGATTTTTGCTGTGTGGACCTCTCCAAATAACCTTCTAGAACATCCAACCAACCGTACTTCGTACCTGATTACCGTGCAGATTTAGCTTTAAATGGCACTGTAGTCCCGTTACACAACTCCCCGCTGCCACCACGACCTACTTACCTCTATGTGAGTATGAAGGTACGAAGTACCTACCTTCGTATCTTCGGCTCCACAGCTCCCACCTAAACGTAAGACATCCTATCCATCACCTGCCTAACTCTACTTAACCAACCTGCCTACAACCTGACCTACGGCCTACATGCCTCCTACGCACTTACACTAATGAACCTACCCACCTACAAAGAACGAAATAAATACTTGATTGATCAACTTCCGCATTGACGAGCGCTGTATATGTAGCCGTGTTTTATTACGTCCCATTCCATCTCTGTGGACGTCGCCGAGGAGGACCGTATCGGTTTCTCCACACCTCTCGCGTCTCCTTCAGCTCTGCCTCCGCCTCCGCCTCCGCCGCCGCCATTGACTGTCTCTGTTTTGATTGACATTCCGTTTATCACTCCTCCAACACCATGATTGGAATGTTTCCTGGGGCACAGCCATAATCGAAACACTGTCTGTTTCTTGCGGAAGAGAAGCGAAGAGAAAAGAAGAGGAGAAAGGAGTCAACACTACTGCGATTCTAGGACCGAACTCGCTAGCATACGATACAATATGATAGGAGAGAATACGATACGTCGTACGGTACAATAAGATACCATACGAGGCACGATAACGATACCTACTAAGTACCTTACGCATTGCAATCCGGATAGGCGCATACCCATCGAGGATACCTGAGCTCCCATTCCCCCTGTCGCCTGCCGCGAGGAACGAAGGGACAAGGAAAAGGACAAGCATTTGTTATTTTTGGTGTCCGTTCTTTGGTATCGACGACCTCGCCTTCGATCTCGGACCTGACCTCTCGGTGGTCGATACTCTCCCATCGACCACTCTCGCGCACTCGCGCATACGATATGATACTATACACTTTGATACACTACGCTACGACACGATACGCTACCGTTAGCACACTTACACATAGATAGGTAGACATACGGCATAGCCATACGTGTCCCTCTACAAATACGCTCATACCCACGCTTGGGCCTCCATCGATATTGCTTATTCGACTGCTCCGCCGCTTGCTCTACGCACCATGTATTCCAACTCGCAGCGGGATGCCGCGCGGCCCTTCCAGTTGCCGCCGCCGCCGCCCCTGACGACGGCTGGCCAGCCTCAGATCAACCATATGACGGGCAATATGACCGGCATTCCGCCTCCTCCCCCTCGATATCCGCCCGCGCCAGCCACCATGAACGGTGTTCTGGTGCCGCCTCCGCCCGGCCCTCCTCCGAACAGCGCCCTCGGTCCCCAGGCTCCGTGGCAGGGCAGCTGGGGTCGCCCCTACGATGGCCGCTCCGGCTTCCTACCACACCCGTCTACCGGCGGTCCTATCACGTACAATCCTCGAATTCATCATCAGCTGTCGCACCCAGCTTTGTCGTCTATTCCTCCTCCTCCACCCCTGATGTCGGATCGCTCGGGTAGGCCCTCCAATGACAGACTGGGGAACGAGGATGCCGAGGAACGTGCGGCCATGACCGCTACTTATATACCTGGCGGTGACACATACGGAGTAGGCGTTGGCATCCCGGGCTTCTTTCCCGAGGATACGTCTACATACTCTACCGCTTCTCAGACGTCCTGGCTCACGGCAAGTCAAGCCTCTAGTACTAATACCACTCTGACGACCCCTGCCGATGATCCCCGCACTGGGCTCTATGTCAACAATTTCCAGACCATGCAGCCGTCCACAACGTCGGGCAGCGCCGTCGCACACGCTGAAATACCACCGGAGCTGGCCGCAAGGTGGCCCCTCGACCAAGTGCTTCTGTGGGTTGCCGCCAACAGCTTCTCAAAGGATTGGCAGGAAACGTTTAAGGGACTTGACCTCCATGGGGCCCGCTTCCTCGAGCTTGGCAGCCAGCGTGGCGGACGTGGGAACTTTGGCATGATGCATCAGTTGGTTTATCCACGACTGGCTCAGGAATGCGCCAACAGTGGGACGGGCTGGGATCAATCACGCGAAAGAGAGGAAGGAAAGAGGATGCGCCGGCTTATCAGAAGCTTGGCCACGGGTAAACCCCCCGAACCCCAAAAGGTGCAGCTATCGCATGCCCGGAGAGAGTCGTTCAGTGGTGCGCATGGACAGAGTGCGGGTACCGATATCGAATCTCCCAATACCCCTATTAGGGCAAATGGCTCAGGACCGGGCGTCCGCGGTTTTCCTCAGACATCGCGGGCAATACCAATACCGATGAGTGGCACCCTAACGTCGGAGTCGAATCACCGGGCCATGTTGAAGAATATCGACATCGAAAGTAGTCGAAAGGGTAGCCCCAGCAGTGTCAGCGAGTATGGCGACGGGATTCTACGGAGACAAAGTCCTGGCACGAGTCCCAAAATACCGTCGTCACTACCCCCGTCATCACCATCAGGTAGGTTCACTTGTCACAAGGCCCGAAATAGCGGAGATTCGGTTTCGTCAAGCGCCGCTATCTACGGCTCGGGGGTACCACCTGAAGCCGGGCAACTCCTTCGCAATGCACAGAATAGCACGGGCTACGGCAGTCGTCTATCGCCTATGGATCCTAGCGAGCGATCGGCTGGTTCCGAGCCGCTGACCAAGGATGGCAAGCATCTATTTGGCTTCTTGAAGAAGAGGCACAAGCAAAGAGATGACGAAAAAGATTCTCCTACGAGCCCTAGCGTGTCCAAGCCGAGCGGTGCATCTGCGAACGGAAGTGGGCTTACTTCCCATAGAACATACATCCTAGTGACAATGGATGGTTGGAACTACCGTATGTGCGATGTCACCGACTGCGATACCACCCAAGATCTACAGGTCAACATCTGCAATATTTATGGGTTTCCCGACCCGAATTTTCTCCATCTGTACCCAACTGAGCTTGGCCAGGGTGTACATGAACAAAAGTTGGGAGACGTATGTGTCTGGCATCCTGATCGGGCCACTGTTGGTTCAATGAAACTCTTCCTCAAATATGGCGATGCGAGCAGCGAAGGTACGAATGTGCCATCCCTCCAACCCCTAATGGGTGACGCTGAAACGTACGCTCGTCTCAATGGCTACCACACGAGGTCTAGCTCCTCGCCGCCCACTTCTAGAACCAACACCATAACGAGTAATTCACTGCCTGGCGACAATCACTCTTCCGCACGGGATGGCGAGCATCAAATGCAGATAGATCCACGGCAGCCCGTTTTCCCAGGACAAAGGAACCAAATGGCCATGCAGCAGACTTCGCCTCAAGAACCGCCAGTGATCGGAGTTATCGGCAGAGATGTAGACTTCGACCATCCCCGTACTTCTCCTTACGAAGATAAGAAGCCGGACACTCTTCTCCCACAGAGAAGAGCACCAGCACCGCCAGGTGTCGAAAGTGCAACGCTCATCAAAGCAAACTCACTCAGTAAGAAAACTGGACAGAACATGAAGCTATCCCAAGGAGGTCTGGATGGTGTTCCTAGTCTTAGGAGACCTGCAACGTCCACTGGTTCATACGACGGGGGTGTTGAGATGTCCCACAGGCCGCGGCCCGTGTTGGCTTCACCCCCTGCCGGCTCGGCCCTGGGGGCTTTGGTGAATATGGGAAATTCCTGGGGTCACCTGGGTCGACCTTCTGCGTCTACGGAACGGCGTCCTAGGTCCCCGAATCGCGTGAATTCAGGTCCATCGGGTGGGACAGAGCACATAGAACAACAGAAAGGTAAGGGAGCTCTGGCAAGCGTTGATTTTGGTCAAATGGCTTCAGGTCGTAGTAGTAGTCCGCGGTCTGGCTCGCCAGGCTCCATTACCTGGAGCCGTGGCGATGTGCCTTTCGTCGTTCCCGACTACTCGCCTGGCGGTACCCCAATTCCAAACACTGGGAATAAACCTCAACATGAGCTACTTGCTAAAGCACGCCAAACAGCACAACGAGGAGCCATCACAGGCGATCTTAGCCCAAGCACAACGCACCCGACCAGTGCTCCATCAGGTTTGGCATATTCCACCAGCAACCGCCGCAAGTCACATGGTCCCGATGTTGATTTCACGGAAACAGATGTGCAGTTTTCTAAGATGGTCGAGTCTGGGAATAAGCCTGTCGAAGACTCTGGCGATGATTCTGACGATGGTTTATTCGCTGTTCCTGTGCGAGGCCGACAGCCGTCTAAGTCGTTCCGCAAGCCAAAAGCACTCGCCCAAGACAGCGATTCCGAGTCGGTTAGCAAGAAACCTAGCCTTCGGGTTAAGACGTCAAGAACAGGCAAGAATTTATCGGTATCCTTCGGCTCTCCCCGCACCATGAATACCCCTGATCTAGATGATGATGACGAGAGTGTGAGGAGTGGCCGTAGCTCCCATCGCCGCACACCGGCAACCCCGGGTTCGGATCAGTGGCAATCAGATGATAGCGGGTTGAACCGCCGAAAATCGTTCATTGAACGGGATGTGTGGGCCAACCGTCGCCCGCCTGAAGCACTCTTATCCAATCTTGATGCCTATTTCCCCGAGTTGGACCTCGATCAGCCAGTTTTGGACGAAAGCCAGCTTCAGGAGCCGAGCCCGCCAGTGTCTCCTATTCCCGAGCAAGAGGAACCGACACTCAGTGCTACCAATCTTACGATCGATATACCCACGCCCCCAGATACCAACGACGAAGGTAGGACTTTCTACAACGAGAGCGATACCCTTGGCTCGGACGAGTCGACACTCAAAGCTCTTGAGCGTCCAGCATCCATCGTCTCCAATCCGCGGAAAAGTATGCGTAAATCCGGGGGGATTGGTCGAATGAAGTCGATTCGAGAAGTGGCTCGGGGTGCTCATGAGGCCAATAAACGCTATACCAGCGCCTCGACCGTCAGCGGCTCTAGAGCCACGTCTATGGTGCAGCGTCGCAAGAGCACGAAGATGTTTGGCGCCAACGTAGTACAGATTCACCCCGAACGTGGATCCATGATTGTGCCGCAGATACCGCAAGACATTCTCCCCAAACGGCAGACGACATTCCGATGGTTCAAGGGTGAGCTGATAGGGAAGGGAACATACGGCCGCGTATACCTTGGTATGAATGCGACAACTGGTGAGTTCTTGGCTGTGAAAGAGGTTGAGGTAAATCAGAAGGCAGCTGGTGGTGATAAAAACAAGATGAAGGAGCTCCTTGCTGCCCTCGACCAGGAAATTGATACCATGCAGAATCTCGACCACGAGAATATTGTGCAGTACTTAGGCTGCGAGAGGAAAGAAACAAGTATCAGCATATTCCTCGAATACATCTCAGGTGGAAGCATCGGATCATGCCTTCGTAAACACGGCAAATTCGAAGAGCCTGTCGTGCGTTCCCTCACGCGTCAGACACTCTCTGGACTTGCCTATTTGCACCATGAAGGTATACTCCATCGCGACCTCAAGGCCGATAACATCCTTCTGGATCTGGACGGTACATGCAAGATCTCAGACTTCGGTATTTCCAAGAAGACGGACGACATCTACGGTAACGACAAGACCAACTCGATGCAGGGTTCAGTCTTCTGGATGGCCCCCGAAGTCATTCGCTCTCAGGGCGAAGGGTACAGTGCCAAGGTCGATATCTGGAGCTTAGGCTGTGTGGTTCTGGAGATGTTTGCTGGCCGCCGCCCTTGGAGCAAGGAAGAGGCTGTTGGTGCCATCTACAAGATCGCGAACGGCGAAATGCCACCTATCAATGAGGAGGTCCGCAATGCTATCACACCGTATGCATTAGGATTTATGCTGGACTGCTTCACTGTGTACGCTACCTTTTCCATCATATGCCCGTCCTTCGTCTCCCATCGCGCATAGTCGAACCGGAGGAAAGGAGAACTGACAATTTCTACAGAGACCCACGAGAGCGACCCACTGCTTTGCGCCTCCTGAGGCATCATGAGTTCTGTGAAGTCAATGCGAATTACAATTTCTATGATACGGAGCTTTACGCAAGAATCCGGGGCACGTTTGCAACCTAGAGCTGGAGCTGACACATCACTCTATTGGGTTGAATGGAAGTCTTAAAAGCAAATTACATGCGACAGTCGAACCTTGAAGCATCGCCCGTAGAAGTGGTCGCGAAAATAGTGGCGGCAGACCTTTGGGTGATTTGATGTGTACTGTGAGCATGGCGTTTTGGGTTACCCTTCAACTTGGTTATGTACACTCTATGATTGTCAACAAATCCTTGAGAACGACAGAGACCACTTCTCAACGCGAGCTACAGACCAGGTGGAATTCGCGTGGGCGGAGAAGATGATGAAAAGCGACCGTTACTCGAGGGCTATGATTATGTACTTAGATACCTAGTATTCAGTCTATTTGTCTATACCCCTCCCTGTATTGAAGACCAGAATGACATCTATTACTTTGGTTTTACAATGAACCCTCCGAGATGCGAGCGGATATGAGCTCGAGTTGGGGCGCTTCGCTTTCCATGTATACGCAAGCAAGCACTTGCTCCATTACGGAGCGCGGTCTTGCAATAACGCCATAATGACGGCCAAGAGATGGAGAGATTGCGTGCATTGGGATACAATTTCTTGAATGGAACAGGATCAAATCAAAGCACGTATCGAAAGTACGGATTCTCCTTGTCCGTCAGGTCCTTGAAGGCCATCCGGTCCCGCTCTCGCTCGTCCAGCCCGAGCTCCTCCCGCCTCTTGTTCTCTCGGGAGAGGATGACGTAGAGCGCGCAGGCCGCGACGATCGTGACGACGTAACTAGACGCGGGGGTGGTGAGCTCCGTTCCGGCAACTAGGGGGGTTTGGGGACAACGGTAACAAGAAGAAATAGAAGAAGAAGAATAAGAATAATAATAACAGCAGCAGCAGCGGGCGGGTAAGTGCTAAGAGCGTTGTTGCACGTACAAGATGATCAGGCCGGTCCAGAGGGCGGGGTAGTGCTCGGCGCGGGTCTCGCTGCGGACGAGCTGGGGGCCGACGATGTTGCCGACGCAGTAGGCGACGAAGACGGCGGCGGCGACGAAGCTGCGCTTGGTCTCGCCGGCGACGTTGGCGGCGCCGAGGGAGACGGCGAGGGAGACGACGGGGCCGAAGAAGCCGACGAGCGAGTAGCCGACGACGGGGGCCACGGGGCGCCGGACGCCGCCCTCGCCCCAGGACGACTTCCAGATGACGACGTAGCCGGCGAGCACGGGCAGGCAGCAGAGGATCAGGGTCGCGATGCGCAGGTTACGGCCATGATGGCTGGCGCAGAGCCAGCCGGCGAGCGGGATGCCGATCGCCGAGACGGCGCCTAGCGGGAACTGGAAGAGGATCGACTCGAGGGCCGAGTAGCCGAAGGTCGAGACTATGAGCGGCCCGAAGCCCGAGACGGCGCCGTTTACGGTGTAGCTGGTGGGAGAGGCGGGGAAGAGTTAGCGTTGGCGAACGTGGATATGGATGTATGTATATATATATGTGTGTGTGTATGTGTGTGTGTGTGTGTGTGTGTCTGCTTTATCATGGGCTATTATAATGCATATATATAGGGCCAACTTAGATAGGGGTAAAGGGGAAAGAGAGGGGGGTGAAATGACGAATAGAAGCAAAACAAAGCAGGGAACAACGTACGCGGACCCCATGATCAGCGCGACAAGCCAGATCTTGACATCCAGCGCGGCCTCGCGCAGCTGCGCGGGCTTGATGGTCCGCCGGGGCGCGCGCACGCCCGTCTGGCCGGCGCGGAGCCTCTCGACGGCCACGAGGCGCTCCTCGGGGGAGAGAAACCAGGCGTCGACCGGCGAGTCGGGCAGCACGGTGCACCAGAGCAGCCCGAAGAGGGCCGTCAGCCCGCCCGCGAGCACGTAGATGTACTGCCAGGGACGCAGGGGGCCGGACCGCTGTTTACCGTATTATTTGGAAGTCAGTGACGCTCGTCTACTTAGGGTCGATAAGCACTTTTTTTCTTTGCTTTTTTTTTAAAAAAAAAGGGGGGGGTTAGGGATTAAGGTAAAAGGTGAAGTAAAAGGCAAAGGAAAAGACTCCGGTGGACTCAACTATTTGCGCGAAACCGTAATTCAGCGCGCTACCTGCGATAGTGAACCACCCGGTCCCGGAGAACCAGATGGCCTGGCGAAGAGCCTGCTCCGCTTGGGTGTAGTAGCCGCTCACGATGGTCATGAAGGCGGTTGGCACGATGGATTCCGTGAAGCCTGAGAGGGGGTTGTTTGTTAAATTAATCTGATCTTTGGAATAAATCGAGCGGAGTACAAGAACGACAGGAAGGAAGAAAGAGAGAGAGAGAGAGAGAGAGCATCGTCCGTACCCAAGAAAAACCGCTGCACGAGAAGGCCCTGCCACGTCGTCACGCCAGCGGTGGCGGCGCAGATGACGGCCCAGAGCAGCACCGCGGGGCCGAGGACGAGGCGCGTCTTAAAGCGCTGCAGGGCGTATGTCATGGGATACGAGCCCACGAGCTGGCCGAAGTAGAAGATCGAGGTGGCCCAGCTGAGTCTCGACGTGTCGGTCTTGCCGGTCGTCGGGTCTACGACGGCGAGCTCCAGGTCCGTGGTTATGCCGAAAAGCGCGGCGCTGCCGAGGATTGCCTAGGTTCTCGTCAGCTTTGAATACTGTTAAGGTAAAGTAAGGCGAGTTGAATCAGCGGGTCCAGGGGCTTCTGAGCCATGAGGAACTTACCTTGTCATAGTAGACGAGTCCGTAGCCTGGGGTAAAGGGTGGTGTGTTAGTTGTATATATATATATATTTACCGCATATAAAAGTGAGAGTTAGGAGGTATAAAGGAATGAGTGAGTGAGTCGGTGGGAATATCTGGGTGTGGCCATACCGATCACCATGGCCGGCATGAGAAACATGTCGATCTTGCGGAGGACGCGCCTCTCCACCTCTGGGTCAATCGGGCGCGCTTCTGTCCCCATGAGATCGCTCGCAGCGATCGTTGGGGGAGTAATCTTCTCATTGTTGCTGGCTTCGTTCATGTTCCGCCGTGGGGTAGTGGTGGGGGGTAGAGTAGGATTGGTCGTGCTGAGATGATAGGAATTGAGCTCTAGAAGGGTAAATAAAAGTTAAACAAGTAGAAATAGGTGGGGACTGCGATTGGTGGCCAATGTAATTGATAAATATAACATAAATATATTGATATTGTCTTGTTGACTTTTTGTTTGTTTCTCTCTTATGAGAGATATAGATATCGCTATAGCTATGGAAAAGGTGAGCTTATCGGGAGCTCTGTTATTGAACCCCTCTTTATCTTAGCTACGAACTTATAACGGTTATAGAAAATCGCATAGCACGTTTTTAAGACTTGTGCAGTCCAAAGCTTGGCATGGACATTGTTTATAGATAAATGGTAATACAATGAATAAAAGCTAAGGATACTTTTGACATGGGTGTGGCGATGTCGGCGGGGCGGGACCATGCTGGGACGTGGGGTCCTGTTGACAAGACTAAAAACAAGAAAACTACTCTCTTGTCTCATGAATTTTCAGAAGGGGCACTAAGGAGGATATGTGAAGACTTCTGCATGCTGTATACTATGTAGGGCTGGTTTGATTGTATGGAAATTTAGGATTGGCGGGAACAACATCATACCCCTCTTTCATTCAACACTCCAATTTTCGTATAAAATGATGGCTTCCCAGCAGTTCTTCCATGCATAGGTCCCCTGCAACCCAAGCAGAGGTATTATCCTCAACTCACTTGACCTCACTGATGTCTCAATATATGCGAAATAAATCTTCTTAGTCTTGGTGCGCATGGACTTTCAGCTCAGAGGCTATATCAAACGATTCGGCACTTTCGCCAATATTTCATTACTGACTAATAACTTCCATTTATCTATTTTAGTAAATCATTAGATAATCTGACCGACACTCGACTGCTTCAAGTCGTGATTTCATCCCCCTGTAGTTGTCCCAGATTTTATCACGGGCGGAACCAGCAATGTTCTGGCACCAGTGTTTAAAGCGCCAAGCCACAGGCTAGAACTAGAGAATGAAAGAGCCCTTCCTATCATCTGGATTAATCCAGTTCCTATAGAAGGTCACTTCAGCCCTGTGAATGAAGTTCGCCTTCATGAAGACCATTGGCAGCGAAGAACGCAGGCAAAGTTGTGCTGTTCAACGCTTTTCTACGATTACTCAATAACATGATAATTAATCGAGATTACGGAAACCATAGACCTCTGTAGATCGCGGGAATCTTTGAGAGGATTGGTAGATTGTGAATTTGCCACACGTCACACATCTTCTAGATAAGTTCGTCAAAGATGTCGTTTGTCAACTACAAGGCCTAGCCGACGCTGTTTGTGTTTTACACAATTTGAAGGGTTCGGAGTTTTCGCGACACGGGGATATTAAGCCAAAAGAATTCTAAGGCACTTCGACTCAGATGATCCTCTAGAGCTAGGTGTCCTTCAATTGTAACTACATAGCTGTTATGGGTAGTTTAAGACCGTCTTTTGGCCATACTATGTCACGGTACCATATATTAAGCAATGCAGGCAGTTAAGTGTCCGACTGGACACTTCACAACGTTAATTATATGTCCGGCAATGTACCCGTATAGGGCTGCAGTTCTATTCTTTCGACATACTAGCGCCTTACACAAACCTCTGTATCTTCATCTTCCATATAATACCTATCTAATTGTCCTCGCTGCCGGAGCAAGATAGTGCTGACCTGGACGAAAGCACAGTCGCCACCAAAACCCAACACCAGCCAGTCACCATTTCCCAACCTAAAATTTACTTATGCTCAAATATGCTGTTATTCACTTATTAAACGAGGCAGCAGCCCTGGAGTAAAATACGGAAAACTACGAGGCTTATTTTGGTAGAAAAGCAATAATTTGAAGCAGAGCGATAGGTACCTACTTATACTTAGGGGGAACCCCAATTCTTGAGCATGCTGGAACTTAGAACGTAGCTTAACTTCATTTCTGGGTTAGAACTACTATACGATTTACGAATACGACTGCAACATTAAAAGTAAGTGTGAAGGATGTCGCACTGCTTGTATTGCGACCACATGGTTGCAAAATTGCTTCGACACCGTCTTCCGTTTAACATTGCTTGCAATATAACGACATATCGCATGAAAAAGCTGGAACTCAAGTGACCTCACGGTGAAGCTGTTAGAGCAACCGTCATGTAGAAGGAGAGATATTCTGCTCGCGTCTCTGTTAGTAGCGTGTTTTGAAAAGGGGTACTCCCGGCTAGATAGCTATAGACCCAAACAGCTCGGGTAGCGCACGCGAGGTCCAAGCTCTGTATTTCTCCATATATACATACATATCGGGGCTATTGTCTTATTGACACAGGAAAGCGGCGGTCGGTGTAGGCGAGCGTAGGTGAGTGAGCAGGAGGCTGTGACGAGCACGTGTTGGACAGGAGATGTGCAGATCGTCGCCGCCACCGCCACCAAACGCAGCCGCAACTAAAAATATCGGTTTTACAGACTTGGCTCGGATTTAACTGCAACTGCGGTTTCAGCAGGCCCCTTGGCACATGAATGTTTAGCAACTTTGTATCAGAAACTTGTTCGAAGTTTTGAGGGAGGGGGACACGGGCACATCTGTTGCTTCAGATACAAGATGCCATCTTGAATAGGTACTTAGGTAGCAACTTCTTCTCATGTTTTGAAGGGTGACAGCATGTATCTATGATTCTATTTCCTCATCGAACCAAGTCTCAAGCCGAGTCAGAGATGTATACAAAATAATACTATTCCAATTCATGGGGGAAAACACGGTTTATCTAATTAGTCCTATACCGATAACGCCGATTTCCCACGATGCAGAACGACCTAGGTAAGTAGTTTAAGTAAGAGCTTATGTTGTTTGTTGTTATTGTCCCAGCCCCAGCTGCGACCCTGAACCTCGGGCGGATTTCTATAATACGATGCCCATGCTCGCGTGTCTGGTTTCCGGCCCCCACCCCCCTGTGTCCCATACCGATCCGTGTCATAAATTCATGCTAGCCAAGAAAGGAAAAACGGGGAGGCATGGGGTCTTTCTTTCTTTCTTTCTTTTTCCTTTTTCTCCAAAGGCATCCTCAAGTTTACAATGCGAGCATAGCAGCGATGACGCCCATGATTCCGAGGCCCATTTCGGGCCTTAAGCCGACGGCGGCATCCGGGGAAGCCGTGGGGCTCGTGGCGCCGAGGGCCGATGTGACGAGGGCCGAGGCCGAGGCGACGTCGGATGGGTTGGGATTGTTTGAGACGTCGGCACAGATCTGAGTGGCGAGCGGGATGACAGCTGTATGTAGTAAAGAGCATTAGTAAATGGATGGGAGGGAGGCGAAGGTAGTAGAAGAGGGATTGAATCAGGCGGTCGGTATTACTGACAGTTGAGGGTGTCGCCGTTACAGCTCGTGAGGACACAGCCGCCAGCACCGGTGATGAACGAGTTCTTGCCCTTGCCGCAGAGGCATTGGAAGTCGGTCGTCGAGCACCCCGCGGCTTGGGCGCCGCGCTTGAAGCAGGGTATGGCACAGGGCGGGAGCTGAGAGATGAGGCCGGGGAGCGATGTCAAGTTCTGGGCGGCGACGCCGGCGGCGAAGAGCGAGAGAGCGAGCGTCTTGTACTGCATGGTGCTGATATGCTCGTGTTATGCTCCTGTTGATGGATGGTCGATGGTTTCGATATTGGCCGGGTCAAGTTGATGCCTTCTTTCTTCTTCTCTTGTTCTCCCTTTTTCCTTCTTTTCTCCTTTTCGAACTTAGTTTTTTTCTTCTTCTGTATTATGGTCGACTGATGATTTCTAGATGATTGTGACAATGTGTCGTAGTCTGATTTGGCCAGCCAAACAAATGACGTAAATTTGAATCGAAAGTACGGAGGGAGTATGGTTATGTACGTCTGAAGTGCTTAACAACGCAAGAGGCGGCGGATTGGTGAGGGGAAGATGGAAAAATAGAGAGAGAAAAACGAGAGAATTCGGAATGGGCGGAAGGAAACATATGATGAAAGATTGAGATGAGGAATGAATACGGTTCTGGAGGTGAGCGCAGTGCAGCGCTCCGGACTAAGTAAGTCGGAAGTACTGTATGTGTATCAATTCTGCTGCCTTGGCCACCTCGTATTAGTTTTGGCACAGTCCGTCTTCTCCGTTCTGGGCCGATTTGATTGGCTGAGCGCTCGCACATCACTAACACAGCCACTCTGAACAAGTCCAAAGCCGCGCGTTATCCGTATCAGATACATGATAGGTACTTTGATATAAGTTACCATTCTCAATCTACAGATGGGGAAGGGTGACGAGGAGTATAAGCCAAATTGTTCAAAATCTGGGCAAGGGAAACTGAGAGACCAACATCCAGTTATCTAGGCACACTAATGTCGTGCAGCCGAGAAACATACAACTTACGTCTATCCATATGTAGGTGTTGTGATGTGAGCTGACATGCATGTGGTACTGTAAGTTGCAGGTACTTGATACTTGCTCGATCTTCAAGGGGTAGTGGGACTTCGATTTCTGGGGCTAAATGTTTCGGGCCTTCATGAAACAGCGCACTTCGTACATACAGTACGCATTACAGTACGAGTATGTCATTCCCCTGGAAGTATGACGTCAGGAAATAGATCAGGGTCCGCTGCAAACAATGATGTCGCACACTTATGTAACCCGTACCTGATTTTCCCAAGTTATCGGAATTTGATCGGGAACCGACTCAACCACATGTAAATGAGTGTTAACAGTACGTACCAAGTCAATAGTCGAAATGGTAGTCTATATATGTATGCAGTGTACATGACCCGTTCGCAAGTCATGCACGAAGGAAGTGGAGAAGCTTTGGATCTGACACACATCTAAAGATGTACATATCCGTCGAGCCTATCCCACAGTGGGTAAGCTAAAGAGTTAAGTTTAAGCCAATCTCAGAAGAGCTTCTTTACTGTTGATATTGGTTGCTTGTACAATATTAAGCTACACCCCGCAGATCCGGCGTGAAAATGTCGGATGTTGTAATATCTCACTTGGCCTTTCGGCCTGAATACTGCAATGGCAGTATTAATTATCCATGTCTTCGTGAAGCTCCTGGGAGTCTGGGACTGAGCAGGGCGAGAGCTGTTCAATCCCATTATCATAGGAATTCAGGTACCGATTCAGGTACCTACCATGGAGTTGGACAAAGACGGGTTGATCGACCGGGCTGATAACCTCTGCGCTGAATATTATGAAAAAGTTGAGTTTTGCTCCGCAGCCAAGTGCACGTTTCTCTCAATAGATACAAGCACTTGTGACGAGAAAACCAACGTTTCATGAGACGTCGAGATCTATGCTATCATTCAATCTACTCCCCTCCCCAGTACCATTCGGCAATGTACTGACTCAGTTCTTCGGCAAGTACTTGATGCCCTTGCTGGAACTGTAACCCAACTTCAACCGTTGGAGATTTGGCCGACTGCAGGGAATCAGAGTTGGCGAGATTTCGCCAAAGAGCATGTAAGGGAGCGTGTAGAGCCGTATTAAAAGTTATACCCATCTTGCCTGCCAGAAGTCTGCGTTCTATAATGGCCTGTCGACGTGGAATTCGTATAGTAGACTTGTCTCTCATTCCCCGGGTAGCCTTACATATCTCCGAAGACGTGTATGTCGTGAAGCTTGAGGGTGTGATGCCGGCGGAGCGTAGAGCGCCAATGTAGGATGTATCCAGTAATTTGAACAGGTCCATGGCGACCTGGAAGCCATCTGCAGCTTCCTGTCCTGTCCGATAGCCAGAATAGCATTCTGTATTGATCGTGCATAACGTTGTGATCCGGAACCCTGCGCCCGCGCAGAAGAACATCAACACGCCGGCTCATCTGTGCATCTCTAATGTCCATTCGCATCTCCTTATCGGGTTCGTAGTCATTTACCTACCGCGATGAGGTATCCCTATCCCGTCCGTACTCCATACTCCATCAGGTGAAAAGAGATACTCAAGCATGTGGCTTCACGCTTAGTCTATATCCCACGCCATTCTCTCCCACACCCGCAAACAGGCTTCCACTAGCGAAGCTGAAGCTGTACGCGTGACCCGGACTGGCCGCTCGACCCACCTACCTACCGCATGGCTACCTACCGAAGCAAAGGGCATATATACCGCTTTTGTTCTCCAGTCTTGTGGCTGTGTTGGTGCGGTCCGGCAATGCTTCCTTTCCCGCTATAGTCCCTCTTCCTCTTATTCCGTATCCTTGTTGCATTAATGGTCCGTCTAGGGTAGGGGTTTAATTCCCCTACCGCCAGCACAGCCAACCATTCCCCCCCTTTCACTTTTATGAATTCCTTTCTTTGCTTGACCTCTGGTATCCTGATAGAGCCGCATCATAAAATCAAATCATAGTAGATATATATATTAGCACTTGTCTCATGTGTTAACTACGGCACTCCCAGATATTCTCGGGAATCGCGTCGTTACTCTGCCGGTAATTCGCTGTGTAGGACGAGCTCCGACTTGCCGTCGTGTTTCAAGATGTCTGCGAGGTTGGATTGCTTGCGGGATGAGTCACAGCTCTCCTCGTAGGCCCCGTTGCAATTGTCCGGCCACGGACCGTGTATTGTCCAGGAGTCATTGGGCTCGGTGGTAGGATCTGGGTCTCCGAGCTGTGGCCGCAAGAAAAGGCCACCCGGCCCCCCCACGCAACATGCGACGGCTGACGGGAATCGGCATCCGAAGAGCAGCTGGCTGTCGACTGCTGTATAGGCAGCAAAAGTGAAGACGATAATTGTGAATGCACTGGCGAGCAGAAGAGCCGTAATGGTTGCTTTACTGAAGAATGAAGCTTTAAGAAAGGAAGCAATTACCTTTCGATATGATCGACTCAGCAGAAGGAAGTGAGTTAAGAGGTAAAGAAAATGAAGAGGACTCAACATCGCATATCTCTTCTCATACCTGAGGCCTTACTATGTAATTAATTAATTGGCTAATCTGTCCAAACGTCAAAGGCGGAAAGGAGCCCGTGTGTAAATGTAGGCGATGGCATAGGCTTCTGGGTTAGATTAGATGTAATCCAGGAGATATCCATTTGTCTCACCCCCGAGGCCGCTCAGGGCGGGTCTGTGATCGCATCGGTCCGCTTGCTCGGCGGTTCTGGTTTGCGGGCGCGGGAACATTGTCCTCTCTCCATGATCTGATAATCCAACTATGTGCGTATACCAACTCGGGGAACTCAATGACATGAACTTCGTGCTGGTACTTGCTTCGATTTATCTCGCAGTTTCGCGAAGTTCAAAAAGGGGCGAAGGACTGAAGAATAATGGTGAATAAGTACCGAAGTATCTAAATAAAGGCGATAAGATAAGGCGATTAGATAAGCACTACCCGTCTACCCCTCCATGCCACTAGAAAGAGACCATCTACAGCACCAAGCTCATAAGAAATCTGGGGGATCTAAGATATCTACGGGGAGCAGCTTAGGGTAGTAGGTGGTTAGTAGGATGTACATGAGGCCATGAAAGCATGTAAGATAAGATTAGATACCTAGATGTACCTAAGTAGATACGTAGAAGAGGTGTCTCAGGAATTAGGGCTAAATTGACAGAGGATTCGACCAGCTGTTATCAACGAAGTGCGATTGCGGGGCTCCAACTGACTGTTTCATACCGTGACTCACTCTTATTCTTATCTCTTATATTCAATCGTCTCATCGCTCTGTTGTCGTTCTGTTGTTGTAGCCACCAACCGACCTTCTTTTCTGTGCCAACAACAGATCTCCCTCTGGCACACACTACTGGCATACATCCCTGGCACGGACCAGACCTTCACCACCGCACATCGACGCTGCCATCATGGCCACCATCTACATAGACGAGGAGGTCGGCCTCGACGAGCCCAGCCAGCAGGGCACCGAGGCCTCGCCCTTCAAGACGCTCCAGTTCGCCTACCTCCAGCACCCCGCCGAAGCCCAGTACCTCGTGCGATCGCCGGCCTCGGATGCTGACGCCGACGCCGTCGATGGCAAGGTCTGGAAGCCCGCCGCCAAGTCTGCCCTGAAGAAGGCCGTCAACTACCACGACCAGCAGAAGAAGAAGCTGGCACGGGAGCAGGAGCTTGCCGTGAGGCGCAAGCAGGAAGAGGAAGAGCGCAATGCCGTCCTGGCCAAGGCCAAGGAGATCGTGCTCGAGGAGGACACCAGCCTCCCGGCCCCCGTCAGGATCAAGCTGGACGAGGTCGGCGACCACGTCAAGCTGCGCAGCGTCGACGACCCTGATAGCAAAGGCACACGCGTTCGAGTTTTCGGTCGCGTGCATCGTGAACGCAAGCAGAAGGACGTGCTATTCGTCACTCTCCGAGACGGCTATGGCTTCATGCAAGTCGTCATCTCAGGCAAGCTCGCCAAGACGTACGAAGCCCTGACCCTTACCCGCGAGACCTCCATGGAGATCTTGGGCGAGATGCGCCAGGTCCCCGCCGGCGCCAGGGCACCTCTCGACCGCGAGTTGCACGCCGATTTCTACAAGATCCCCACCCACTGGCGAGCGGCCGGCGGCGACGAGGCAATCACCAACAGAGTCACTGCTGACACTGACCGCTCCACCCTTCTCAACCTTCGCCATCTGACCCTGCGTGGTGATGTGGCCTCTTCCGTCTTGCTGGTTCGAGACGCCGTCGAGCACGCATTCAACCAGGCATTTAAGGAGTTGAGAATCCGAAAAGTCAGCCCCCCAGCCCTGGTCCAAACTCAAGTGGAAGGGGGCGCCACACTCTTCCAACTTGGCTACTACGGCGCCGATGCCTTCCTCACCCAGTCGTCTCAGCTCTACCTCGAGACGTGCTTACCGTCGATGGGTGATGTGTACTGCATCGAGAAGTCATTCCGTGCCGAGAAGTCACTGACAAGACGACATTTGTCCGAGTTTACTCACGTTGAAGCCGAATTAGACTTTATCACGTTCGAGGATCTGTTGGTCAACATCGAGCACATGATGTGCCGTGTATTGGAGATTGTCCTGTCCGATCCAGCCATTGCCGGCTACATCAAGAACCTGAACCCCGATTTCAAGCTGCCAGAGCGACCCTTCATGCGCATGAAGTATGCCGATGCGATCGAATGGCTGCGGGAGCATGATATTCCCAACGAAGAGGGTCAGCCGCACACCTTTGGTGACGATATCGCCGAGGCAGCTGAGCGTCGAATGACCGACGAGATCAAGAAGCCTATTTTCTTGACACACTTCCCAGCCGAAATCAAGGCATTCTACATGCAAAAGGATCGAGACGATGCTCGTGTCACAGAAAGCGTAGACTGTCTCATGCCTGGTGTGGGTGAGATCGTTGGTGGCTCGATGAGGATAGACGACAACGAAGCCTTGATGGCAGCATTCAAGCGAGAAGGCCTCGATCCCAGCACGTACTACTGGTACACTGATCAGCGGAAGTAAGTGTGACACATGGCGAATATTCATGGACTCGATACTAATGGCTCGGCATAGATACGGCAGCTCCCCCCACGGCGGCTGGGGTCTCGGGCTCGAGCGTTTCTTGGCTTGGTTATGCAACCAGCATACTGTCCGGGATTGCACATTGTACCCCCGGTTTATGGGCCGCTGTGCGCCCTGAGAGCTGATATCGGCTTTGAGATGGAGTCGGTGTCGTGGATATGTGGATACAAAGGATTTTCGCGACTGCAAGAATCCTGCAGTTCTCAGCTAGAACAGAGACGCCATGAAATTTGGCACCAGCGTGCCTAGACCGCTATCTAGACGATGCGATGTACAATAAGCGTGCTCAGAAAGTGACCAACAGATCAACAATTGTGGATTACTGAATCCGTCGCGCGCGTAATATGTACCGGGTGCACCTAGAACCAGCGCAATCTAAGGCCAAGGAAGTATTATGTGATAGATGAGTCTCACGGCACTCTATAGCTTCGGCTACACCAGTCGTGATGAGAAGATGCTAATCTATGCAACATGTTATTCCCTTCCCGTATGAATGCCTCCGTCAACTTCAGCTCGCCTCACTATCTTAATTAGCCAGTGATAGCGTCACCAGTGAGAATGACTCTGCTCCCGATCTTACCTACCTGCATCCCTATTACTTCACACTCCGTGAGAAGATCGGTATTCCGTTCACGAAGAAATGTCCCCGCTCTCGAGAACGGTGCCAAACGCATCAGCGATCTCGCTGAGCGCCACGCGGACCAGCTCGGCGGCGTCGACGCCGGGTATATGGCGGTCGCCCACGGCATCCCTGGCGACGATGACGTCCCAGCCCCTCTCGGCGCCCTGACGGGCGGTCGTGGAAACACAGACGTGGGCCTACAGGGGGGAGAAGATGAATTACTTCGTCAGCCGATCGTATCGATTTTTTGGTTCGGCTCTTTCCCCGGGCAAGCTGTTCTCTTTCTCGGCTCGACTCCACTCTACACTCACTCGGTACCGAGGCGGTGGTCCAAAAAAATTTCAGACTTTCCTTACAGAGGTGTAGGTGGAGTCTAAGGTTTTTTTTTTTTTTTTTTTTTTTTTTTTTTGGTTACCGCCTCGGGTACCTTGCTGTGTCTGCGTGGACGGCGCGGATTGAATCAAGAGCAGGGGCAGGGCAAGGAACGATGGACGTCAAAACCGAGAACTGAAACCGAAAACTGAAACCCACCATGTATCCCGTCAGAACGACCTTCTTGCGGCCGGTCCCCTCCAGGATCTCCTGCAACTGCGTACCAGTGAAAGAGCCGGCGAAGTGCTTCACGACAACACTCTCGGAGGAGGCCGACCCCTCCTGCGGGCGCAGCTCGTCGAACTCGGCGGCGAGGGGCGTGCCGGACGTGAAGACGGGGGCCCCCTCGGGCGTCTCGTGGACCACGTGCACGACGGGCGCGCCGGCGGCGCGGTACCGGCCCAGCAGGGACGCGATGGCGGCGCGCGTGCGGTCCACGCCCTCGGTCCTGAGCAGGCCGGTCGCGTACTCGTTCTGCGCGTCGATGATGACCAGCGTGCTGTCGCCCGTCGAGGCCGTCGAGGGCGGCACGCCGACCGTTTGCCTGAAGCTCTTGGCTGTCTCTGCCATTTTTTTTTTTTTTTGCCTTTCTTTCTTTCTTTCTTTCTTTTCCCTTCTCTCTCTCGCTTTCTCTCGCTCCTTTTTTTATACTCCTGTTCGTTTTCCCTGCGGGGTAGTTGGGTAGGTTGGTACCTAGGTCGAGTATCCGGATTTCCGTTTTTGAAATAAAGACTCGGGTGGATGGAAGGGGAGGAAGCTCAGCTAGAATGTTACTAGAAGAAAGGAAGGCGCAGAGGCGATATTTGTATTTTATGCTGATTACTTAACTTATGATTTATATTCGCATGGCGTCTTGCTTGCTGACGGTGTCGCAATAGAATCAATCAATCGGCTTACCAAGCTCCAAGACGCAGTGAGGAGGAGCTTTATACTGTAAGTCTGTAATATCGCCAAGTAAGTTATAATTACCTACATACATACATACCTGCAAAACTGATGAGTGATCAATTTATAACAATTATTGAATTGCGAATCCTGTGATGAGTACGGGTCACTGTATGTGAGTACTTTAAAGTATGAATAATGTGAGAGAGCGGGTTTATAATCACCCTCTTCCTCTTTCTCTCTCTCTCTCTCTCTCTCTCTCTCTCTCTCTCTCTCTCTCTCTCTCCCGCCGTCTGTCCTTTTCTCTCTCTCTCATGAGAGAGCTTTCGCAGCAACGTAGTGAGGGGAAATCATGCTATGGAAGTAGAGGGAGGTACGCTACCTATACGCTGCTATGCCCGAAACAGAAGCCAAGCTTCGTAAATCGGCCTGCATGAAATGAGCGCTCTGTTGTCATGTTGTAGATGTCGACAGGATTTGACATGATTTAAATAACTACGCTCTGCGAAGACGGGATTTTATTGTGAATAATATCCGCTGGCACTCGAGTCTGTTGGGACTGGTGGCTTTTTAGGTGAGACGTCATCTAAGTAAGCCAACGCATTGTTCGAAGTTTTCACTGGTCAGATGATCTATCACTACTTGTTCGATAGGTTGAGTGACTTGTTCGATATAAGGAGAGGACATCCTAGCTCTCGGACTGCTTTTAGGAGTCGGCGGTATCGTTTTCGAAGCCTCGGAGCCTTTAAAATTTCCTATAATCAATGGCAACTCATAACTGCAACTAAAATGCTGTTACAATTGCGCACAGAGATACTGATGTATACGGTGTGAAACAAGTACTAAAAACGGAGTGCGTATTGTGTTTACCGCATTCGTTGCTGACGGAGCGAACCATCCGCTTGGAACTATTTACTGCAACCGTAGGAGAGATCTACCGTATCCAGCCCACTGCAAGCCACACAAATCACTGCAAGCCACAAATCCTGTTGCTTCTAGACTTTCTACTCTTTTTTTTCTCTCTTTCCTTCTTTAGTTTAGAGTCTTCGTTTATAGTTAACACAACTGGCTGTACGATGCTTCGTGTTCCTGACCGTAACATAACCCAGTGGGTAAGGTATATCAGGCCGTCAGCAATGTTGCAGTCCGTTTCGGGCCGAAGGGGGCCCGGTTAGCAACCCTCTTATTTTACCACAGTACCGTCTTACCTAATGGTATTGTAAGCCCCCACATACAGCCAGCCTTATTTGATAACTGCCGTAACACTGGCGGTATTACCACGGTCCGGCTCTCTCCTTCCAGCTGCCGGGCCTCCATTTTGCCATCGCTGTGTTAACCTCCTATTAGGAAAAAAGAAAAAAAAAAGAAACGAAACGGTTGAACCCGCCTGGAGGCGTGAATTATGTATTGTCCCACCAAACATATGATGTATCATGTATTGTTGACAAGGATGGCCCAGAACCTGGGTTTTCCTCGTGTCTTCCCAATCATGCCGCTGATCCTGAGTCCCACCCAAATCTCCATGATTTCATCATAGCTTAATTTCTCTGCCTGTGCCAGCCCTGCTTTCGTATCACTCACGATCTGCAGAAGAATAAAACCTCATAGTCATGCAGTGTGACACCAATTGTGCCCATGAAAGGGTGTACAAGGTGGTGTTCAGCCCTCGAAATGTTATGTTTATCACTTCTTAGTAAGGACATGAAGCCAAACACCCGAGCCCATGGTTATTGTTCCCAAGGGTCTGGCTCCTTTCCCATTGGCTAGCAGCAGAGGATGCGCGCCAGCCTGCTTGGCGGCATTGGCCAGGGAATAATCATATTGGGATGCATAACAAGGGTCGTTGACGACAAGGGCCGGCCCTAGTGTAACAAAGTTCCCCTGCTGCGCTTCTGGCGGGAGCACAGCTTAGGCCTGGATAAAACCTAACCCCATGAAAGCCAAGCCCGGCCATTGTAGGAAGGTAACCAGATTGTTCTTGCCACTTAATTAGAAATAGAAAACAAGGGCTGACGTTGTAATAGGTAGGTGCGGTTGCAAAGCGCGTGGCAGAAGCAAGTCCGAATGAAAATTCCACACCCCTTACACATCAACCCAGTACTACTTAATCAAACCTCAATTAAACTACAAAGAAAGAGTATAAAAAATAAAAGAAAAATACTAGACAACAATTTCAGGTTTAAATACTATTACGCAGTTTTTAATTTTTATTTAAATGTATTTTTGGCGTAGATATTATGTTGTTAAGTAAGAGTGTTCATACCATTTCAGAGGGTGTGAAATCTTCATTCGGACCCGCTTCTGCGCGTGGGATAGGTATCAATGGAGGTTGATTCGACTGAGCTAAAAGATGCTTGTTCAAGGGACTTTTATTGTGGCCCGGCCCTTAACTAGCCCCACCATGGTCTAGATTTAGGTCGGGTAACCTAAAGTACTTAGGTAAGTACCTACTTTAAGTACCGAGGGGCGGAGGGCTGCCAGGTGGTAATGTAGTACATGCACGCCACTGGGAGGGGTAGGTACTTTGTAGTCTTCTCTGCCACAGGGCAGTGTAGTAGGTAACAGTGGTAGAACAGAATAATTGGAACTGCCGTGTTAGTCCATGGAGTGGCGTCCCACCACAACACCTCAATAGAGTCAGTCGATCAATTCCTAGCAACTTTAAAAGGATCTTATCACTCTACTAAGCTTAGTCTCACCCAATCTACCTACTTCGCATACCGCATTTCCTCGTCATTAAAGCCGTCGCCCGAGAAAGAAGTGAGCAGCTTATTTATAGCCCCCAATCCAATAGTTATAATTGAATTAAAGAGTTTGCTACCTAAAGTACCTCTAGCTTATGCGAGGTTTCCTCGGGTTTCTCACCCTTGACCTCCCGCCAGGGCTATGGCTTTCATGACAGGGAAATGCGGTATAGGTATGCTGATGTCTGACGGGGGCCAGGGAGTCAGACAATACGAAATCATAGAGTGTACCTATCTATTCAGATGAGCCTGCTTCCTGAGGAGAGAAAGCTCTCCCTTATCGATCATATCATCCTCGTAATCCACTAAGCTTACAGTCGTTAGTAGTATCCACTAGATAGTCCTAACATTATTTCGTAGAAACCCTTGTTTCTACACTATTAAGTCTTAAACAAGGGAAGACCCTGATGCCTTAACCTTTATTTTTAGGTTGACTGGCGAGCAGTGAAAGTGAACAGTGAGCTGCCCCGGTTGCAGGGCGACTGGAACTTGCTTCGATTTCAGATTCACGCTAGGTGCTCCGGAGATGAGCTTCTCGCACGTTGATATCCTTGTCATGCTTGACCAAATGACGTAAATCTAGATGTAATTGTACGGTATGTAGAGCTTCACGTCAGAGCTGAGCCGAACTTACCCGTTTTCTGACAACCCATCTAAGCGAGGGTGTGTTGCACACAACGTGCTCAGATAAACGACAGGTCATTGCTAGCGACTTACGTTACATAGGTGGAGGGTTATTAACATCTATTATACAAATTGGCATGAAAAGACATCATATCATAAACACGTGGGAAGGACTAAGTAATTCTATTTCTGAAAGCATGCGCAAGCAATATATCAGGTCATTTGCAGATTCCAGCAACGGCCAGACCCCTCGAGCTATCATGTGTGTGAGACGTATTCTGACGAAGCTGAGCCACCCTCGTTATCAGAAATCATGCAGGTGCGACGCGCCCAACTCACGACTTGATAGGCGGCAAGATAACACGCCAAGCCTTCACGCTGTCAAGCTGGGGCACAGATCTTATGTGGTGTGGCGAGCTTCTCCTTCTACAGGCGATCTTGCGCTTCAAATGTTTGAATACATGCGGTGCTAACCCTGTGACCTGCCGGATTCCTTTAGGATCTCGATCCATGCTCGGCTCACGCAGGCATGGGAATCGTCACCTTTCCCCTACATCACCGCTTTCTTCCATTGTGAATGCGAGAGCTCTAAAGAAGACAGGGGCAAGAAAGGCGGTATGAAGTCACATAGGCTACTCAAGCTGGTTAGAAGTATAATTGAATCGTAGCTCAGTAGATCATTACGGCCATTGCCGTCATGATTAGAGAAAGCGGTATACGAACATCTGATCTCAGCAGTAAGCATGGTTCGAGGGGCCTCAGCCACTACGTATTATTTGATCTTGCTGCGAGCCTCTGGGCAATATAAATATGATAGGTATGGACAGGAGTGCGCAGGACATAATCCAGTCTAGTTGCTTGTTGATACAAAACCATCCGAGTCACTCTTCACGGCTCACCACTTCCTCACAACTTACCGTTTCGTCGAGCCTGTAGAATCACATTAACTACTTGGAATCTTGGGATCATGGCTTCATATCTGGCAACAAGCCTCCTCCTGGCCGCTATAATGGTCATTGCCGTCAAGATCTCCCTCGGCGCCCTGAAACGAAAGTCAGGTCCTCTGCCTCCGGGGCCTAAAGGATGTAAGTGCTTCTCAAACCTGTTGTTTCCTATCAAACAGCCTTCTTTGTGGAACGATATTCTCAATCAGCCAAAGGCGAACCATGTGGTGTTTTCCATACGTCTGCGTCAAATTATTTCAGTACGTCGATAGCTAAATTAAATTTTGAAGGGCCTATCGTAGGGAACATTTCCGACTTCCCGAAGCCTGACGACCGTGTCTGGGAGCATTGGCTGAAGCACAAAGACACCTACGGTATGCAATGCAAACAGTTCTCAATACTTGGGGGAGCAATCAATGACACTTACAACGGTGGCAGGCCCAATAAGCTCTGTGACTTTATTCGGAAGCACTTTCGTGATACTGCACTCTGCAGAGCTCACCTCCCAATTATTCGACAAGAAGTCCTCGACGTACTCATCGCGACCCAGATTTATATTTCCTACACTGTAAGTAACCTTTTTCTTCCCATACCCGTACGTGATACCCGAGGTTGACGCAATGTGAAGATGCCGCCTCGACGAGATTTTTAGTTTCGTGCCGTATAACAGGAAGGTTAAATCAGCCCGAAAGATCATGCATACGACACTGGGCACGGAAAGGCTCGTTGGTCAGCACTTGCCCTTGCAAGAAAAGGAAACGCATCGATTTCTCTTGCGGGTTTTACAGGACCCAGATGACTTGTTCGAACATCTAAAGGTGTACGTGAAAAATGGGATTCCCCCATATGATGTAACGTATGCTAACAATTGGCAGTGAGGCCGCAGCTATTATCCTGAAGATGGTCTACGGATACACAGTAGACCCTCACAAGCCAGATCCGCTTGTTGGAATAGTTGATGCAGCTATGGACCGGTTCTCGCAGGCTTTCCTCGCGGGCGGTCGGCTCGTTGATATCATTCCGGCTCGTAAGTGATTTCGTTAAATCTATCAAGAATCCATACAACACCACTACGAGGTGTCAATTTGAATTGGAAGACTAAGCGCTCGCAGTACAATATGTCCCTGATTGGGTACCCGGGACCGGATGGAAGCAAACTGCTAAAGAATGGAGGGCAGAGGTGTCGGCGGCTGTAGACACACCGCTGAACTTTTCTCGGAAGCGACAAGCTCTGGGCAACCTTGAACCTTCCATGGCTGCAGACTTCTATAGCGACAAAAACAACAACAAAATGACGACGGAGCTTGAGAATGATTTCCGCTCAGCTGCTGTAAGTGGTCATGGCATCGCCAAGTCCCCATCGACGATCCCTTTATCACCCGAGAAGCTTCAAAATATTAATAAAGATTTAAATAGGCGTCCGCGTATTTTGGCGGTTCTGATACTGTAGGTCATGCCACATTATCCGAAGGTCGAATGAGAGCTGAACTGACCTGTGCGGGTTAGACCGTCATTGTACTAAGTTGCTTCTTTTTCAACATGATACTCAATCCCGACATCCAGCGCAAGGCTCAAGAAGAGATCCACCAAGTCATCGGAAATGGCCGACTCCCCGACTACAGTGATAAGGAGAGCCTCCCTTACGTCAGTGCGGTAGTGAAGGAGTCGTTTCGGTGGCATACCGTAGTCCCGATGGCTGCACCCCATGCGACGGAAACTGACGACGTGGTCGACGGATACTTCATTCCCAAGGGAACGTCATTGATGCCTAATGTCTGGTGGTTTACCCATGATCCAGCAGTCTATTCTGATCCCTCGGAGTTTAAACCATCACGCTTTCTCGGCCCAACTCCGGATCCAGACCCGGCTAAATTCGTCTTTGGTTATGGACGTCGCATCTGCTCAGGTCGTTATCTTGCTCTCTCATCCGCATGGCTGACTATTGCTCGAGTTTTGGCGGTCTTCGATGTTAGTAAGGGCGTGGACGAGAATGGGAATGAGGTGGATCCACCGTTACATTACGGGCCTGGAATGGTCACACGTATCGAACCGTTCAAGGTGACGATTAAGTCTAGGAGCCCTGAACATGAGGCGCTGATCCGCCAGGCCGAGGAGCTATACCCATGGGAGCCGAGTGATTCTGGAGAACTAGAGCTGGGGCACTAGGGACTGTTATCAAGTAAAACGTGGCCGGGTAAGCATAACAACTCATGATGTTCAAAAAACAAAGGAACCCGTTTTACTTCATTATGGTCTGTCCGGTCTTTTAGGGAAAGAGATGCAAGTGTATAAAAAAAGACTTCAAATTATGTATTGCCCGGATTTTGTATATTAAAACATTACAGTTTAAACAAACAAGACTGGCTTTTTTATTTCAAGCCCAATGTAAATTTAAGCTTAGCATTTTATTATATAAATTAACCTGTTAAATGCTTTATAATTATATACATATATACATGTCTGCCACGGTGGTGCATTTGGCGGCGCCGTACAACGCATTCAGGATACGTGTGTAAATTATATGGCGAGGAGGAAAGAAGTCTACAGGAAAGGAAAGCCCTGCACAGTTCTTTTTATACTCACTCTAGAAACTTAGCTCTAGCTAATTAATCTATCCGTACTGACCTTGCTAAGGGGCCAGGAGCCGTAACTATCACTTTGGGTGCTAACTCGGCTTAGAAACTTGGAAGTGGAATAATGCGGACTTGTACATATTCACATACACCCAATCAAACTATTATCCGGGCGCTGTATTATCGTCTTTTTGATGCGTTTAATAGGCGGGTAGCCCCGATATTCCATTTTTCAAGTCACTCAGCCGAGCCGGCACCCAAAGTGATATCACTCTGGACACCCGATTCTAGTCAACTACTCCCCAGAGAGATTAAGTGAATGATAGTCAAAGACCACAACTAGTTAATTAGCTTTTGGCACCTACACCGCCTCACAACACACGTAAGTGTAAGTCTACGACTAATTACCGCTTCTAAGTGGCAATACTCACGGTGAGAACGTCATATATGATATAACCCCGTTACACAGCAGGCTGTGGATAAAGTAATGACTTACTATGGCTATAGCAATGGCAAAAAAATTGATACCATCGGTGAATGCTCCTGGTATCGGATGAATAAGCAGCCAAGCGGCGAAACTCCCAATGAGGGAGGTAGGATTTTCAGATCCGCCGAGCGGGTGTCGGGCAGCGAATGGGGAGTCTTAGATCATACGAATCCTACCTCAGCTGAGCCCCATATCTTAGCTCTTATGGAACACAACTTCATGCATCATATCGCGATATTTCGATAGGCTGCGGTGAATTGTCTCGGATAGGGAAGAGCCTAGGCAACTTAGCCAAATCTCACGTTCGCCCAAGATGAGATTAGTCGTGGAGTTGCATGTAAAGCATAGCTGCATCACCCAACGGGAGATCTATCGTTTAAGACATCTCGCGTGCCTTAGGTCGGAAAACGGCGGCCAACGCCGCTAACAGGCATGTTGGCGGAGTACCTGACAACTTCAGCTGGCAACAAACCATATATAATGGCATTTATTCTTTGGGACCTTAGCCGTAACGTGATGCCGCCAAGTTAGTTATGTTATTGCTACATTGCAGACAGTCGTCATTCGTGGAACTATATAGAGGGAAAGTTGGTACTGACGCTCAGCTCGTTTGATCGTTATAGAAAGCGCTGTCATGCTAAAATTAGAGAGCGTATATTGCAATGGATGAATCCAGAACAGACTTGTGGTCCATAGTTGTTCATATAAGTGCCTAAGACACAGCTACTCCACCGCGATACCGTTCGTATAGTTCCGGTACTCTGGATTCTTAAGAAAGGCTTACAACACTATTGTCTCGGCAATCTCGAAGTAGTATAATCTGCGTAACGTATATCTGCTGAATGAGGAGCAAATACCTCAGATCATTCCTGGCTGTGATCTATCGTAAGCCCCAACGTAATATGTTAGCCAGCAACAAGGGGACAAGGGGACATTATTCTGCATCATAATTATGGAGGAGGCTTGCTGCATGGCGATCTGTATTATCTCATCGACAGCCAGCCCGAATTGTCCAAAGAGACCGGCAGCCCATGTTGTATAAAGTAGACAATGCTCTCCTATTGTTTTGATTTCTCTGTGTCGATCAAGCCACAAAACATTTAGTTCCCACGATTATAAACAGCTCATTCCCTTCGCCTTAAAGAAACAACGACATCTCGATGGCATCCAACGATACGCTCGTCAATGGCTCGCGGCCCAGTGATAAGAAGCTCAACGAAGACCTCGCCCAACTATCGAAGAATGTCGACGAGAACCTGAAGCTCTATTCTCTCGGAAGCTACTCGGCGGCATACGAGGCTATGTACAAGAAAACATTACGCAACGGCATCAAGGTCCTGACCGGGACCGTCTCCAACACAAAGACACAGGCGTGGGAGGACGCTACTGCATACGCGAGAGAAGTTATCATGGCCCCTAAGGATTCCGTGGAGAGGGCATCATCTCCATGGACACGTTCCTGCTCGAAACTCCACAAAGAGCTCCTGAAACGCTTCGGCCCGCGGACCATCGAAGCCGCCGAACTAGGCACGGCTTCCGTCATCGCCAACCATTACGACGGCGACAGGCTCGCAATTTCCCACATCGACAAGAAGGCGAGCTACCTGCGTCATCGAAACGATGCCAAGGTCGGAACCGGATTCTACCCGCAGTCCAGCCCCCTTGCCGCCATCTGCTACCAGACCGCGGCTCTCCCCTGCTCCATAGCCATGTCGTGGTTTCTCTCCGTCGAAGAAGCGGTGCAGGCGGCATATGTTTCTCATCTTTCCGTCTGCGACGACCTCGGAGGCTTCACGGCCGAGGACTACGACGTCAGGATGCGCATGGTTGCCATCGCGGCCGGCGTGGCGTATAAATACGGAGGGCGGGTCCTTAACGTATTCGTGGACGGAACCGCGAAGCAGGCAGTCGGCAACGTGACCAGAGAGCTGCGCCCCGTCGAGGCGGCCATGGCTTGGAGGGCCATCGGCGGATGTAGCACGATCTACAGCAAGTACAACTTTGACGAAGAGTGCAGCCTCGACGTCGGCCTGGTTGCCCCGATAGTCATGATGGCCGCACACGACCTGCTGGACTGGCGATGCGATGTGGCGGCGGGTAACCACGAGAACGCCGTCTCGGCCGTCTACGGGTTCGGGATCCAAGAGCCTTTTCACGTCTTCTTGGAGACTATGCTGAAGGAGGCGCTCGTCCATCCGCGATCCGGGATCTACGGCATCGCCGCGGTCATGTCGATGCATTACATCGTCGGGCGATACGGTGCTTGGGAGTATCGCGGCCAGCATGACGCCGCATGCGAGGAGTGCGTCTCCCTCTTGAGGAAAGGCACCAAAGAGGCCGGCCTCCAATGGGCGCCGAAGCCGCCGCCGAGGAGCTACGCGGAAGGCGACGAGATGCGAGAGGGCGGGAGGCTCTGGGCAGACCACTTCATCGACAGGTCATTGGTTCAGGAATCCATCGGCTGGTTCCAGTATCTGATCTCCACGGGCGAGATCTGGCTTTTTGACGTGCTGTCTAAAGGGACACAGGCGGTCGATGCTGACGCGGACTGGGCGTAGTGGTGCTACGACATAGGGAACATGTCGAACCGAGTTTCAAAAGCATCTTTCACGGCCTTGTTACTTTTCGGATTCATTTTCAGGATCTACTTGTCAGGGCGAGCGTTATTAGCTGAGATTCATATATGCGCAGGAATATGAAAAGGGAGTTCTAATGAAGCCATAATTCTCAAAGCCATTTCAAAGCGGACTGCAGGGAGCCCTGACGACCTTGCGGAGAGAGGTAAGTTACCATATTGTTTGACAGTAAGAAGGCTTCTCAAGGCACGAATTGAGTAGGCTGATTACTTTAAGTCTGTTGCTTGGGGGAAAAAGAATTGTCTATAGTAGCCTTATGCCTGCCGATCAAACGGGCGATTTCGGGATTCCTTCATTCCTCATACCGGCTGAAATATTCGATATTATACGGGAGAGAACAACACGTGACTTTTAATAGCCTCTGGTTCTCGGAGAAAGACCACATGCATAGCTCCAAGATAACCGTGTCTAAGTAGGTGGGTGTTAATGGAGCGATACGTAGAACTTCCTGGGCGACGTGCAGTTGGAGGAACGGCACGCGACCAAATACGTATGCGTAGGTGCATAGGCTTCCCTTCGCTTAGGGCCTGGAACACGGCTAACACCCTGTTTACATTTTTAAGTCATTGAAGCAAAGAATGAATTCACCTACAGGCTACAGCCAGTATCAGTTCCCAACATACGTTCCCAAGTAAACATACACTGCAAGGTTTAACTTAGATGATGGACAATCAATACCGGATCATAACAGGACCTTCAGTAGTCACTGGGCAGAACCCCATATGGTGCCGACATGGGATTTTGGAATTATGATGAGCATTCTGTCATTTTCGGGTTGAATAGGGCCGAGCGACAACATGATCAACCATTATACGATACAAGCGTGAGATCTCTCGGCGGGGTCGGAAGTGAGTGCAGCCCTTGGCAGATAATTATATAGAGCCGCATTTCTCGGCCCTACAGTACATGGGGTGGTGGAGGGTGGGAATGCCATCAATAGCCATGCGGGGGTGGAGATAAAGAGTCCCAAAATAGTGAAGCCAAACGGCCAGAGCTGTGGCAGTGGTGCCGAGTATTTGCAGGCCCATTCTTAAGCGACGAGGGTGCGTTGTAAGCATTGCAATTCAACCCCAACTCGGCTGCTTCAATCCGACTAGTCACTTTCTAATATGATTTACGAGGAGACGACTGGATTTCGCGAACGAGAATATAGGAACACGGGATGCCTGACCGTACCTTAGAAGGGAAGCAATTCGGCGATTCAGCGCTTCAATTTCCATGGAGAGGATGGCCTTGCTGGGATCTGATGAGGCGGGCGACAGCCAGCGAGGTCGAAGAGTGATCCATGGCTAAATTAAATTCCATATGATGCGGCTTGGTTAAAGGGTCCAGGCTTACTTAGATATTAATATTGCATCCGTCACGCAGCCTCCGTTCCATAAGTGGCATGATAATGATGATGGTGGGTTGAAACCGGCCAGCGGAAGACCCTTGTTATGTCGATCAACGTGTATCGCACATTACGAGGTAATAAGACAATTGGTTGCGTACAATTCTCTGCTTACCCACCTAGGTTAGGTGTTTGCTTTCAAAGAAGCTGAATGGGTAGATCGTGTTGGACTGATGCATCCTACCTTTCAAGTGTCTGGTTGAAAACGGCGGTACTCCCAACTACAACATCCGCTATCTAAGGGCTTGCAGTTATGCGTGGACCCCCATTACGTCAGACCCCTATATCGACGGACAGCTCTGCCCCGCCACCTGACCTGCTATCGAACCCCTGAACCAGTCGATAAGCTTTTCACCCCACCACCACCCCACACAATCCCCACAGTGACCCCACCAGACCCCTATTGGAGCCTGTCTCAACCAGACAGAGAAGTACCTACCGTACCTTAGTGGTGTAGACATCCCAAGGTCCATGTAAATGACAGGACCGATCGTCGCCATTGCACGCTACCGGACCAACGACGACATATTGCAGAACAATACAACACAACAGAAGCCATTTGGAGTAGATCGTCGAGGTGTGCCCCCTCCATCGTCGGCTGCGTACTTGCACCTACCCGAGTTCTCTTCCACGAGAAAAAGTATATATATTGAAGTAAGCCCGAACTGTTTCCTGCTCGTCTCCTTCTCACGATGATTCCGACTTATACCCAAGCTACCCCGGGCTTGTTCCGTATACTCAATATAAACATCACCTAAGCCATCCCCCAGAGAGACAACAGAAAGTTGCATATTCCCCCACTACCTCAGATAGCCCGGAACCTACTATTACATTACTACCCACTCCTGCCCCTTTCGCCATGTCTGTCTTGACATTCCTTCCTTTCGACGCTCGGCCAAGCATGCGATTGACGGTTCCGCAGATGGCAGACCCCAAAGAGAAGTTCTTCCGTCATTTTCAGGCCGAAATCACGCGTACGTCTGCCCATGCCCGCAGTCGACCTTACGAGGACATCCGTATGCTGTGTCCGTGTCGTTGCTCATATGCCAAATGGCCATGCTAGTTATCCAAGATGAGATCGACAGTCTGGCCACCATGTCGGCCGTCGGGGGTGAGCGCCAGGCCGGCATAGATAAGGTGCTGGCAGGCATATCCCGGTTATCCAACGAGGTCATGGACGCGACCGATTTCATCCCAGGCTATGATCAGCGAGCCTATTCACAGGTGGGTAGTACACCAGACAGACCACACTCCGAAGTGAAACATCTCGGCGCCTCCTCCGCCACCGGCTGACACTGACGCAGGCCATCAAAGCCTTGACGGAGAAGCTCAATACGACAATATCCAAGGTTGCGCCGAAATCGCGTTTCCAATTCAAGTCGCGAAGCACGGGAAGCACAGGAGCCACCGGGACAGCAGCGGCTGCTGCATCACAGTCACAGACGACGTCGGATCCGCGACGGCTACGGCCTTTAGGCAGCGATGGCAGCCAGGATACCGAGACCCGCGACGAGGTCGGGACTCTCCCATCCTTCTCCGGAGCAGCCAAGGACTACAACAAGGAGCTCGCGCAACCCGACGAGATCCCGCGCGGCGTCCGCAAGCCCAGCTTCTCGACGGCCAAGAACATCGCCATCTCGGGGCACACGGGCCTGCACATCATGCTGCCCCTGACGGCGTCGAGGGCCACGTCCTCGGGCAGCCTGACGGACCTGAGCCGCTGCATCGTGGACATGGCCGCGCCCACGAGCAGCACGGGCGCCCCGTTCGCCGGCCTCACACTTAAGAACATCAGCCGCAGCCTCATCATCGCCGGCCACGTGGCGGGACCCGCGCACATCACGGGCGTCGAGGACAGCGTCATCGTCGTGGCGGCGCGCCAGGTGCGCATGCACGACTGCAGGAACGTGCGCGTATACCTGCACTGCGCGAGCCATCCCATCATCGAGGACTGCTCGCAGGTGGCGTTCGCGCCCCTGCCCGCCTTCTACGTAAGGTCTCACCCTGCCCCGCCCTGTTTAATAGGATATAGAATGTAGGATTAGGATATAGGATATGGGCTCTTATCTATCTAACCTACTCTACCCACCGGAACGCGAAAAACGAAGGCGCTACCTAGCTAACGTGAATGGATTTGTTGGGCAGACGAACGACGCCACGACCCCCGAGACGAACCAGTGGGACCAGGTGGACGACTTCAAGTGGCTGAAGGACGCCGCCTCGCCGAACTGGACGATACTGCCGGGCGAGTGCCGCGTCGCGGACGGCGTGTGGCAGGACACGTCGTGCGGGAAGGCCGGCGTGAGCAGCGACGACATCCTCCGCGACTTCGACATCTTGACCAAGGCCGGGACGGCGTTCGCGTAATCCATTGATCGAGAGGGGGAGAGGTATATGCCTGACTGACTGACAGACATTCGACTTTCGGGAATTAATTGCATAGATTAGCTCTGGCCGGAACAGTCCAGTCTAGTCTGGTGTATGAGGGCATAAGTAACAACTCATGTTTTCGGATTGGTACGATAGGGTAAAGTAGGTACGATAAGAGCGCGCGGGCATGGTATGGCATGGCATAGCACAGAGCAGAGAGCAGAGAGCACATTTGAGATAATGGTATATCGTAATTGCAGACTGATTAAACTCCTCATTCCCTCCCTCCCTCCCTCTCCCTTCCTTCCTCTCTTTCTTTCTGTAATGGTATCGTCCGAAACGCCCAAACGCTAAAATGCCGAAATCCCATGAGTATGCTCCCGTGACGTTTCAAGTTCCCATCTCTAATAAAAGTAGGTAGAACGAAGAGGCGCCGGGCGCCTACGCGTGAAAGCAAGCTTTTGCTTTTGCTTACCCACTCCCAAGGCTCCGAGACCACCGCCCCTTCGGCGAAAGCAAGTATCGTCTCGTCTCGTCCCCTCTCCGCTTTCTTCAAGTCCTCTTAGCCTTTCTCGTAGGTGAACATCTCCCTTTTTTTTTCTCTCTCTCATCCTTTTCCCCTCCCCGCCACGGTACAAACAACCACGGCGCAAGACCGTTGGGGATTTGTAGTAGGCAGATTAGGTTAGTAAGATAGGAGGTAGGTATGTAGGTAGGTGGCTGGGGAAACCCTCGTCCCCGCTCACTCCTCCATCTTCTCCCCATCGTCATCGTCGTCGGCCTCCCTCTCGCCAATGGCGAGGCGCGCGCCGACCTCGCGCAGCCGCCCGAGGGTGTCCCGCTGCCTCGCGATGCGGGCCTCGAGCGCGGCGACCTCGACGGTCTGGTCGGCGGGGCCGCGGCCGACGTCGGGAAGCGCCGTCTCGAGGAGCGCCCGCGCCCGCTGGAACCGGTGCTTCAGCGCGTCCGTGGCCAGCGGGATCTCCTTGAGCGTCAGCTCGGCGGCGCCCGCGCGGCGCGTCGCGAGGAGGGCCGTCGGCGTCGGCGTCGCGTGCGCCGTCGACTGCGGCTGGGACTGCGGGGCTGTGTGTGGGTGTGTGTGCGTTGGCGCCGCTGCTGCTGTTGTTGTTGCTTGGGCTGTGGTTGTGGATGTGGATGTGGTCGTTGTCGTGGGGAGGGCGCGGAGACGGGTTAGGAGGTGGGCTAGTTCCGAGAGGACGTCGAGGGCGTCGGGGTTGAGGGATTCCGGGAGCGGTAGGGGCGTGACCTGGGCGGGTAGTTGCTGTTGTTGCGACATTTTGGGCTCGTGTGTCGTTGCTTGTTTTCGTGTGATTTATTGTTGAACTTCCAAGTTGTTGAAGAGGTTGCAACAAGTTCGTCGTTGTGGTCTTTCTCCACCGTTATTAGGTACCTAGTGTCGGTGGTTGTTGTGGATAAGGTACGCTGTTGCTTCCAATGTCTTGTTCCAACAAGGTTCCTCTGAAATGATGGCAAGTTAAGATAAAGTAGGTACCTAGGAATGGGACAAAGCGGAAAGCATAAATGCCTTTGACACTTCCAAGGTTCTGTCATGACTTCCATCTGATAGAGTATTAGGTAATCGAACGTACGCGCTTTGTTGAGATCGAGTCGCGACCTAGTACTGAACCCCTGTCTTAGCGCCCTGTCTAAACCCCTGTCTAGCCCGCTCCGGCGCCATCGACGTCAACCAGTCAATGTCCGAGTTTCGCAGGTCGTGGAGGGGTAGATACCAGTAGTCTGTTAGATACGGTCTTCGGTCCCCACTATCTATGTCCACCCCCCACTATACTTAGGTACTTGGTAGTATCCTGCAAGCCCGCCATCCATCCATCCCACCACATGCATGCATGGAGCTCGAGACCTCAGCAACGCCGGACCATCTTTTTTTTTTGCTCGACCTCCTCGATCCTAAAATCACGCACTCCCTTCGCCGCAAATCCCTCTCTTTCTCTCCTTCTTGCCATTGTTTCAGCATCGGATACGCATCATTTTTACACGTTTTGAATAACTAGAAGCTGGCATGCCTGCCCCATCGCACAAAGCCTGCCTCATCGTCATCGATGGCTGGGGAATCCCGACCGCCGACAGCCATGGCGATGCTATCACCAATGCTAACACCCCCGTCATGGACGAGCTGTCCAGGAGTACTACAGGTTTCACGGAGCTAGAGGCCTCGTCGCTTGCCGTTGGTCTGCCCGAAGGACTGATGGGCAACTCGGAAGTCGGCCACTTGAACATCGGTGCTGGCCGTGTCGTTTGGCAAGACGTCGTCCGTATAGACCAGACCATCAAGAAGGGCGAGCTTAGCAAGAATGAGGTCATCAGCAACATTCTGCAGGCCGCCAAGAACGGCAATGGTCGCCTCCACTTGTGCGGACTCGTCTCTCATGGCGGTGTCGTGAGTCTCTCCTCCCTCCCCACTGCCCCTGCCACAGAGAACGATGCTCACCCGGCATTAGCACGCGAAACAAACCCACCTATACGCCCTTCTCGAGGCGGCCAAGGCGGCCGGCGTCCCCAAGGTTTTCATCCACTTCTTTGGTGACGGTCGCGACACCGATCCCAAATCCGGCGCAGGTTATATGGAGGAACTCGTCCAGAGACTCCAAGAGATCGGCGTTGGACAGATCGCAACTGTTGTCGGCCGTTACTACGCCATGGACCGAGACAAGAGATGGGAGCGAGTCGAGCTCGCCCTCAAGGGCATGGTACTCGGCGAGGGCGAGGAGAGCTCCGACCCCGTCAAGGCTGTCAAGGAACGCTATGAGAAGGGCGAGAACGATGAGTTCCTCAAGCCCATTATCGTTGGTGGCGACGAGGCTCGCATCAAGGACGGCGACGAGGTTTTCTTCTTCAATTACCGATCCGACCGCGTCCGGCAGATCACCCAGTTGCTGGGCGATGTCGACCGCTCCCCCCGTCCCGATTTCCCCTACCCCAAGATCCATCTGGTCACCATGACCCAGTACAAGGTCGATTACCCCTTCGAAATCGCATTTGAGCCACAGCGCATGGGTAACGTGCTTGCCGAGTGGCTTGGCAAGCAAGAGGTCAAGCAGGTCCACATTGCCGAGACGGAGAAGTATGCCCACGTCACATTTTTCTTCAATGGCGGCGTCGAGAAGGTGTTCGCTCTGGAAGAGCGAGATGAGAGCCAAGATCTCGTGCCTTCGAACAGGAGCGTCGCCACCTACGACAAGGCTCCCGAGATGTCGGCCGCCGGCGTCGCCAAGCAGGTCGCCAAGCGACTCGCGGAGCAGCAGTTCCCCTTTGTCATGAACAACTTCGCCCCTCCCGACATGGTCGGCCACACGGGCGTGTACGAAGCGGCCATCGTCGGCTGCGAGGCGACGGACAAGGCCATCGGCGTGATCCGGGACGCCTGCAAGAAGGAGGGCTATATCCTCTTCATCACGGCCGACCACGGCAACGCCGAGGAGATGAAGTTCGCCGATGGCAAGCCCAAGACGTCGCACACGACCAACAAGGTCCCGTTCATCATGGACAACGCGCCAGCTGGCTGGTCGCTGAAGAACACGGACGAGGGGGTGCTCGGCGACGTGGCGCCCACCATCCTCACGGCCATGGGCCTGCCCGTGCCGGAAGATATGACGGGCAACTCTCTCCTGGTGAAGGCATAGACAGCGATCGGCGATTACACGCAGACGGCAGACGGCAGACGGCAGCCGGTCGGGAGTTTGGGATAGATAGACGATTACACGAGAGAATTAGAGATACCAAGATGAAATGTTCAAGACAATAAGCATGCATGCGTGTACTATATATACTTATATATATCAGTTTTGTCGTTTGATATTGCGAGCAGGACAATCAATGGAAGACATATAAGTACATCCATCGTACCTACCGCCTATTGTGGTCTAGCCCCCTACCCCTGAGACTCCACTTATATGCCTATATCCAGTGTAGTACAATAGACGCAAGGTACTAGACCCACCATGGCTTAGTGCCCACAAGGCGATTCGAAATCTTATCTTCGACAACTAACTCGCCCCCATCACCGCACGACGACATTTTGATCCCCTCCTCGACCATCGCCAAGACACCTTGCGATCGCCCACACGTCGAGAATGGATTCCGAAGACCCCCAAGAGCGCCCCGAGGGGATCAACGCCATCATCAACGGCCTCGAGCGCTACAACCCCGAGGCCGTCGGCAACCTCGAGGACTACGTGCGCCACCAGTGCGAGAGCAGATACACCGACTCCAACGCGAACCGGACGCTGCTGAAGCTGTGAGTGCGAGACTTTTTTCGTAAGCTCGTTGCGTTGGAAGTTGAGAGATTCATGATGATCAGACCGTAAACGTTTCCTATTACCTGAGCGGTTTCCGGATCGTACAATCGACCCTGCTGCCGTGTCGATGTCATTTTAGTCTATCTGATCTCAGCTACCTGGCCATACCTTGTCCTTTTTATTGTTTTTCCTCGGGAGACTCTCCGCTGACAGGGCGCCGTGCCGTGCGTGCGTGGAAACAGGTACCAGCTGAACCCAGACCGCGTCAAGGAAGAGGTGATAACCAACATCCTCGTCAAGGCCCTGACGTGCTTCCCCTCACCGCAGTTCTCGCTCGCCCTCCACCTGATCCCGCCCTCGGCGCTCACCGCGAGCGGGCGGAGCGAGGAGCTGCCCGAGGCCGTGGCCAAGCTCCGCCTGCTCAACGACCAGCTGCAGGGGTCACAGTACGCGCGGTTCTGGGCCACGCTGGACTCGGACGAGGACTACGCGGACCTGACGACCGACGTCGACGGCTTCGAGGAGCTCGTGCGCATACGCATCGCCACGCTCGTCAGCCACGCCTACCGCGAGATCGACCTGCCGATCCTCGAGCAGTGGCTCGGCATGGACGGCGACGCCGCGCGCCAGTTCATCACCGAGACGGCCGGCTGGGCCGTCGACGACGACGTCGTGCGCATCCCCCGGAACCCCGAGAACGAGGCCAAGAAGTCAGAGGTCCGCGAGGACGTCAACGTCGACATGTTCGCGAGGATCATCCGGCGGGCGTGGGAGGAGACGGTGTAGACCGACCACTAGCAGACGGCATATATCGCTGCTTTTCCCCCTCAAAGACAGGCAGGGATCGAATCGGGTGGGGTGGGATGGGTTGGGGTTTACATAAAAAACAAGCAAAAAGCATGAATAATCCGGTACTTTGGCGTTTGGGAGGGAGGGAGGGAGAGCACAAAATCATCTCCACGGCTCGGTTCGAACCGGGCTGAGTTCAAGTTCCGCGCGGAGACGGAACCAATGATGATTACTTCTGCTGGGTCTGGCGTAAATCCAGGTCTCTCTATCGATCTATCTGTCTATGCATTGCATGGCATTATAAGCCGAAACGAATAAATGAAATGAACAAATCAGAAGCAGAAGCAGACTGGTAGACTGGTAAAGCCCGTTATTGGCGTAAATGCATGAGCTAGATGAAAACATCTAAGGCTCATGGTTGGGGATTAGATATGTTCACTCACCAAGCTGTTGGTTCCAACACATCATTAGCCAAGTACTCGGCTGAGGTTTGTAAACTTATATGAAGTACGCTCGGGGGAGGTAGGTAGTTGCTGGATCCAATGGCCTATCTATCATAGTAGGTACATGTAGGTATTCACCAAGTACGAAAGGTTGGGTGGTAGCTCTAAGTACAGTACCTACCTCTCCTATTCTCCCGAAGGGGATTAATGCTATATTACGACTGCCATGATAATAGGTAGGATAGGCAGCTCAAGGTAGAAGGTAGAAGCAAGAGCAGGCTAGGTCTAGGAGTTATACTCCTTACATGTTGTAGAATATATTGATTTAGGTAGGTAATCGCTATCCTGGACGCAGGAACTCATCGTCAGTTCCCATACCAAGATATATCTTATCTACTTTTGACTGCTTTTCGACATACGATGAGATGCGATGCGATGCTATGTCGTGCTGTGCTGTGCTATCCTACGCTAGGACTAACGCCATTGTACACGCATGCTACCAGCTTGCATCGAGGTCGCGAGAGTGACCCCTCTCGCCTTACCCTCGCTTGACAGACATGTATGACGGTTTCCGATTTCGTGACGACAGACGGCGGCCTCCCTCCTCCGAGGGGAGAAGAGAGGTCACCGCCTTCCACCACCACCGCCGCCGCCGCCGGGCGCGGCGGACCCTATCTCCTCCCACTGCACGCCGACCCACTCCTCGAGGTAGCCGACGCCGCCCTCGTCGACGCCGCGCTCCTGGCAGTCGCGCTCGCAGACGGCCACGAGGACGGTGCCCCAGTCCATGCCCTCGAGGGACAGGTCCTCGGCCTCGAGCTCCGTGATGGCGTGCGGGCAGAGCTGGACCTCGAAGGCGCGAGGGCCGCCGCAGCTAGCGCAGCGAGGCACGCCCGCAAGGCCGCTCTGCGAGGACGCGGGCGCGGGTGCGAGGAGCGCCCTCCCCACGGCGTCCGTCTTGGAGTACAGCAGCGGCGTCCCGCCGAACTCGTAGCGGATGCACTGCTCCGGGTTCTGCGCCAGCCGGTCCGCGAAGCGCTGGAACGCGGCGTCCATGGTCGACTCGAACACCTCCTTATCCTCCTTTCCGCCGCCCGCGTCGCCGTCGAGGTCCATCTTGGCGGTCGCCTGGGGGACGGGCGGGGGCGTCGGATCCAGCGTCTCGTACTCGGCTTCCGAGAGGTAGGAGACCGGGTAGGGCCTCGGCTGCGAGGTCTCCGGGGGCCAGGGCTCGGGAGGCGCCTTTTCTTTCCTTGTCGCGGCTTGTGGGTTGTTGAGAGAGAGCGTCTCGGCGAATGTCTTTGGCAGAGACCTCACGGCTTCCTCGACCTCTGTCTCCTTCTTGGCTTCTTGCTTGGTCTCAGGCGTGGTAGTGGGCTCTGCGACGGGCTTGGGCGCGCTGAACGGGTTGCTCGCGCTCGCGAAGGGATTGCTCGGCGCCGCCGGACTCGATGTCGCAAATGGATTGGCCCCGGAAGAAGCGCCGCCTCCTATCGTCTTCGCGCCGAAGAGTGTCTCGCCGAGATTTATGGGCGGCCTGGGCCCTTCCTTTTCTTTCGGTTGCCCCTCGTCCTTCTTTTTCTCCTTCTTGCCGCCGCTCTCGCCGTTCAGGGGCGCGACGGCCTTGCTGCTGCTCCCCGGCGCGACGCGCAGACTCCGCAGGGCGCGGACGCTCCCCTCCCGCCGCCTGCAGCTCTTCGTCTGGCACGCGAAGACGTACAGCCGGCGCTCGTGGCCGGGGAATCGCCCAGGGAGCTCGGCGTCAAGCTGCAGGAGGAGGACCATAAGGGCCTTGCAGACGGCGCACCTCGCCAGGGCCGCTGACGGCGGGGTTTCCGGGTCGAGCCAGTCCTGCGACACCGACGGTTCATGTGAGCCCCTTGCTTTGATTTTGACCAAATCTGTCCGTATATAGCTAGCCACTCGTCTCCTCCTCCTCTTCTTTTTCTCTTTCACCGCTCTTCTCCTTTTACCCCTTTTTTGATCACTCCGGAGGCGTGGTGGAACGTACCGGTCGTCCGCCCAGGCGAGTTATAGAATCATCGTCGCCGGGGTCTTTGGAAGCGTACCCCAGCAGCACGTCGGTCTCTGTGAACTCTTCTTCCCCTTCTCCTTCTGACGATTCGCTATCGTAGGGCGCCATGGATCCGGCTTGTAGGACGTTTCTGGTTCGAGGTTTGGGCAATAAGGTATAATTGTCAGTTTATCATCCAGGTTGGTTCCAACTTTTTTTTTGGCCGTATCGGATTTGGAGGGGTAGATAGGGCATTGGAGGGGCTTATTGAATAAGGTAGCTTTTCTGGTCCGTGCGTCAGCTTTCTATGTGTACGTACCTGCTTAGGTACCTCCCACAGTACATACTAGCCTTAATATGGAAATTACCACATTTGGAACATAGGTACGAAGTACCTAGTGTACACTGTAGATCTATCGACTTGGAGTAAGTGAAGGGGAGCAAAGTCTGAAATACTTTGTACTACTTGTTGTAAATTTTCCGCAGCTATTTCAATGCTTTTCTTCTCTCTCTTTTTGTTAATTTGAGTGGTGCCTTGCAAATTAGGTATTGATATTGTGGAAGAGATGGAGAGGTTCTTGAGTATATGGAATCTGCTGTGAGTGGTACCTACATATCTAGTGTACATGTACCCAGCACATGTAGATGTAGGTAACTTTATACCTAAGGTTGCCCTGCCCCTTGTACCTACATTCCACGTACCTTGAGTACCTCAGGTACTAGAAGTTACTTGGGTAGCAAATAGAAGAAACTCTACGTGTGCCTTAGTACCCTAGGATGGGGCAAGGTCATGGAGTTGTGATGTAGCTTAGCATATTCTACTAATTTGCATTCACTACCGTAGGTGTACTCATGGAAGTGTGTGTGGGAGGCAATACATGTAGTCGCAACCTGACCTCAGAGATTCAGGACTTACATGTACATACCAAAGTACCTACGTACACTCACTTACTGGCACTAGAGAGGTACAGAGATATAAGATGGAGGGGCTCCGCTTTCCCGGCCAATCAGCAAAAGACAAATTCACCCGATATTACTCCGATATTGTGCTAAGTCGATTTCTTACCGGTAAATCGTTCTTGGCTTCCTCTGAAATTCAACTTAACCTCCTCCCACCCACTAAGAAATCCAACATCTTGTCTTAACGTTGACTGACCAATAAAGCCTTACCAGAGAGTGCGCACAAAGGGCATTGCCTATGCCTACGTGCTGTTGAGCCTGTTTAACAGTCAATGATCAGAGTCATGGAACCAGCACCTTTTCCTTTGTCAGGTAAGAAGAATCCGCTGGGTTGCCTTGCATAAGTGCACGCAGAGTTGGTGCTAATTCATCTCAGGCAACATTGAGCCAGGCTAGAATGCTCGCTCTCCGCATCTACTTGCACTTGGTCCACTGCATTTCCAGTCCCATTTCCTCCTTTTTCTATCTGTCATGATTCCTATAGCCAAGGTAGCAAGACTGTTTGTTGTTGCTACTTGATCATCAGATGTCTGTCAAGATAGCTCTTGAGGTTAATCTTTAGCCAGACAAGAACATCCAGAGGCAACCCCCGCTACAATTACTGACGCCCCAGATCAGCGCTCAAAGGAGATGGCTGCTTGCCGCAAATGGCTTCCATGGCTCATGCCAGATACTAGTGAAGACTATTGTCAATCCCAAGGCTGCCAGTTGTTTTGCAGCTGTGGGTGTCAATTGGCGAGGAAAGGTACTGCACTACTCTGGCAACCTGAGTGGTTGCCCGAGGCTGCGTGGAGTCCAGTGTAGGGTAGGTAACCTCTCTTGCCTGGAGTAGCAGCTCAGGCAATGGTTGCTTGCCAGTGCCCTGGCAACGCCGTGGTAATTTTCTACAACCTGCTTGGTACTTGGAAATTTCCCTGATACCCAACATCTCTCTTCACTTAGCCTTTCTTGCCTCCATTCCTTGCCCAAGCCGCAACACCAGCAACAACAACAACAACGACCAGAGTACTGCAATCAGTCCTTCTCAATCAAAACCATGCCACCCACCAAGGCAACCCGTACAAATACGAGTGGCGTGCTTCGCCAGACTTCCGATGGTGTGTATTGTATGTGCTATCTTACCCAATTTTGACTCTGCGGCGCCTCGCTCCTCTGGCTCCTCGCATCATACTAACTTGCCCGCCACAAAGATGGGGACGGAAAATTTCTGTGCAAAAAAGTCGAGAATGGCAAGGTTTGTAATCGAATGATGGAGGCAAACACCCACACCATCAGCTCCCACAATTCCGACTTTCATAAAAACGGTTCATACCAACGCTGCATGGCCGCCGGAGATTATCGATGCAAAGAGGTTGGTTGCAAGCACCGAAGCCCCACCTTCAATGCCATATTGGGACACATGCGCAAGACCCATGGTCTTCGTGGATCCTCCGATCCTCTGAAGCTCCAACATGGACGTGAGTAGTTGTCTCAACCATCTCCTTATTTAACGCTCGCTACATATCATATCGGATTCAATCGGGGTTTAGAATCATGCGCCGAGGGCTTTATCCCATTGCTGACCCCTAATATTGCAGTCCCCCTTTCAAAGAAGCGTAAAAACGCCGCCGAGGAGGAGAGCCGTAAGAAACCACGCCAGGAAGCCAAGGAAGACAGCTACAAAGGAACCCCGAGCTCCAAAGAGGATAGCTATGAGGACAAGCCCCAGGGTACTGAGGAAGACGGCTGCGAGCAACCCCACCAGGATGGCAAAGAGGAAGCTACCGATGAGGAGGACTGCCTCGATGAGGAGGATAGCCTCTTCGTCATTGATCCTCTCCTGCGAAAATGGGATAGAGACCACGAGGGTTTCGGCGACGGCGATGGTGCAGGTGGTAATGGGGGCTCCAATCTTTTTGATCAGATCCTCTCTTCCAACATTATCGCCGCCACTTGATTGGTGCCCGGGATGCTGGCTGCTAGTGGTAGAGAGAAGTAGAATTCATGGGCTTGTGGTGTGGTACAAGTGAGTAGAGAATTACTCGTAAAGGGTGAGAAACAGGAAAGGACAGGCGAGGGCTCTATCTGCCATGAGGCATGGAGAATGTAACAACACCGACCACACACTCGGCTGTATTGTGCTACAACAAAAGAAGATCTCAAGAATGGTTATGAGGACATTTCCACCTCGAGGTTTATAGCTAATTCAACTGAAACTGAACCGAAATAACGCGACTTTGTAACGGCATTGTCACCTTGTGCGCTTTCGATAAGATTTATACTAGATTGACCAGTACTCACTTACTTGACCATACACAGAAGTAATAAAAGTTGTTGATTAAAATATCATAAGTCTTTAGTTATAACATGCTGAGTTTGATACAAGGCCTCTTGACTGATGACCTATGCTTGTTTTACAATTTGTTATAATTTTTAGCAGTCCTTACTTACCTACTTAAGTATGGCAGTTATGCCCTCCGCCTCTACCCCCGCCCTGCTTCTTCCTTGTCTTTGTTACACAAGGCGATCGAGTTGTAGGAAAGCAAGCAAGTACCTTAAGGAAGCTTCAATGTATCTAATTAGCACGGCCTGGCAAAAACGTCTAGTAAAGCTCACATATACTACATACATATACCCGAAGCAATCTAATTTTATGTATGAAGTACCTAGGCACCTAGGCACATCTAGGTACCTACTCTCTTGCTCTTCGATGACTTTCGTTTTCGCACCTAAGCCCCACCTAAGCCCCGAAGGTAAAGCTCTCTCTTGTAATAAGGCACTCTGCTTCTTTTTCTGGAAACTTTTTCTTTTCTCTCTTTCAGACGCGCAAAAGCCACGGCCGGTCAAAGTACTTTAAGATAATGTCTTTGCGATCTACGAATGACTGCGGTCCGCGACCGGCAAGCGCCAATTAATTATCAATGATCATATGATCGCCCATCGTACAACTGTTGCTAAGACAGGGTCGCCGGCGCCCGCACCCGCTCTCGCTGCTCCGCTGTTTCCAACAAAGTATAATTAGATTCAATGGGACTATAGATCCCCGTATAAATCTCGATCTCGATCTCGTGGCGGTCGCTGTGCCACCGAGCGCCGCGTCATTTAGTGTCAGCCAGATAGAGCAGAGCGCCACGCCTGGCGAACAGGGGAGGCAAGCCGCTTGCCCGATTCCGAAGCCCGCACTGGTAGTGATTCCTGCTCCTCTCCAGTATGCGCCTCATCGGATATTGCCATTTTTGTCACCACGTGGCTGACAAATATTAGCGTCTCTGAGACGACGACATGCGGTGGTCCCTGTCTTATCTATGCAAGTAGGGCCCTGATGCGTTTGGTTAACCACTTAGCTGGCGATGCTTGTCCCAAGGCGCAGTGAGGTTCCTCGAGTGTATTAGGTAGCTATAGGGGGGAACCCCGTTTTAGGGCAGGTTGGAACTCAAGTGTTTGGCCGGTTATACTGTCCAAAAATTTGGCAGCCTGGTACATATATTGTACCAGACAGGTACTATAATTCTATGGCCAAAATACACTACTCGGCCGGAACTGCCATACTGCCTATCTATAGCTGCAACTGCATTTTTTAAACAAAATATCGAATTAACCTTCCTGTTATTGCGATAACATTTCTGCAACAGCGCTGCAACATTGCGATCTATTGCAACATTGCTTTTAATATAACAGCGTATGGTCTGAAAAGGCTAGAACTCGAGTGGCCCTCCAGTACGCTGTTGGAACAACCTTTAAGTATGGGGTAGGCATACTGCTACAGCTCTGTAAACATCGTGCCTTAAAACCGGGTCCCCTCGGGTAGGTAATTAACGTAGTCAATATCAAGTACCGCCTAGCTACCTACCTCATTAATAATGCTCGAACCGGGCCAGTACGACAGACAGGGAAAAATCGTCCGAAGCCGTATTCGTGTGACATTCTATTCCATCAGGGTTAAGTTTATTCAGTGTGTTCATTGGCGGGACCGGGGGCCGAGGAAACAAATTAGCCCGAATTTGAATTCGTGTCATATTCACGAGTCTTGGTTGCATTTCATAATTGATCACATGTGGTCTGCGAACGAAGATAATAAAAAGAAAAACACACGGAACTGACAAGGCTGATATCCCGGTGAAAACAGAATCAAGTTTCTATCAACGCCAGTGGCGCGGCCAATACTATCTGTAATACCTGCTTGATATGGCAAAACTCTGGTAGAGGAGATCCGAGATAGGAATGAAGCAGCGCGGAGTTTTGGCTTCCCGTAATCATGCCGGTTAACAGTTCGAGGTTTTCCGATGATAGCTATGAATGATGTTAGCGAAAGGTGGCTTGGTGGATATGTTCAAGGCGTCGAAGAAGATGGAAGGTTCTATCCCTTAGACCTGGAGTATCTAGTGCAATATATATACCCAACAGGTTCCGGAGTGTGTCCAGTTCATTGAACAATAAGACCATCCCGGCTAGCTTTCCTGAAGCTCTCAAGCGGTTACGTTCGAAGGAGTACATTCCAGAGTCAAGTTTCCACTTCCCAAGTACCAACTCATCCATCTCCCAGGAAACCGGTCGTCGTAGATCGAGACGATGACAGTTATTACAGAAACCGTTATGAGGTCTTCTGGATCCATTACAGATGCCGTCATGAACTCTTCAGTACCCACTGGTTATCCGACCGTCAAGCCTGCCATCGTCTTCGTCCTCAGAGTTGATGACGTGACATCTTTTCGTCAGTTAAGAGTCGACAGCCTCCTCGTAAGCGATCACTGATATACCTTTTAGAGGATGTCCACAATGGCGCAACTATGAATCTCTTTGTGAGTTCCGATCGTTCCGCTTGATCAAGGGATTTTCTCAGAACTCATCAGAACTCGCGATTTATAGACCGTTTCGTCAGGCTCCATCCAGAGTGTTCCGGGATTTGAGCCGGCATTCAAAGGCGACATCAAGTTTGCGGCCGACTGGTTCTCGTTCGACGCGGACGGAAAGCATGGCCGTATGGACTTCAAGGGAGTCGCTAGGTAAGTACATACCCTCGTAATATTGGTGTTCGAGGCATTTTCTCATCAGGACCATCTCAGAACTAAGGAAGGGCACTCCATCGACATTCAGTACAAAGGAGTCCTTAAATTGGCTCCCCAGGTCAAGATGGCCCTTGGGGGCCATCCCGGCGCCAAGACGAATCCTTTTGGCTTCTCCAGTAAGCCTCTCCCTGTTGAAGCCTCGTGTACGGAAGTAGTTAACGCAGTGCCTAGCCGGCTATAGCACATACATCGTGTCTGATGAGTCGCTCAAGTTCCTTGAAAACAGCATTTTCGCCACCAACTCGCGCATTGTGCTTGACGGAGATGATATGATAATTGAGTGCAGACAGTCCCTTGTGGTTGCGTCGACCACGATGGATTAGGCGATGATGGCTATGTTGTCGACTTGATCTTGGTGTCGGAGCTCGAATATGTTGGGCCAACTCCCCTTTTCATATACACAATCAGCTAGTGCGTACAGTATTCAGTGTTGGGACGTTGCTATATTTTCGGGGAACAAAGGTTACCTCTTTCTCTGTCGTAGCTGGCCTGTTGATTACTATATAGCAAGAAGCTAGGAAGTCTTGAGTCAGTTCATTCAAACGCTTTTTAGCCGGCCCCTGCGGAAAGTATCCAAGTAGGTATGTGAGCTATAGGTATGGACGAGGTGAAATTATGCAGAGAAACCTGGTTACAGAGCACATCGACCTACTTCATGGCAGCATTGCTGCCCAAGGCTATACTCAGCGTGACCTAAGAGCCGATTAGCTCAAGTACCAAATGCTACGTCGGAATCGGTGTGCTCTTGATCATTAATTACTCGTTTTTGAAGGACAAGCAATCTGTTTCGAGTGAGTATTGCGGCGTTTATCGAAACTAGACATATGACACGGAACAATGGATGAAAAAAGTCTCTCTCGTCCAGTATCACAATTGCTAGTTTTGGACAGTTCTTTTGTTCTAGGTTCTTCCAAATCTCTCGATTGGCTATATATTGAGCCGAAAGGAAAGGATTTATCACCAACTCTTTTATCCACATCTCCCTCCAGCACACCCACCTAATACTACTTACAACTAACATACAGAATACCCCCCGACTAAAACTAACCACAACCTGCTAAACGAACAAAAAAAAAAAAAAAAAAAAAAAAGACAATCCCAAATCCCACAATGGCTCCAATTATTGATATTGTACGCCACGCGGAGTCACAGCACCAAATTGAAGGTGACCACCTCCGCGACCCGTCTCTAACTGAGAAGGGCATTTCCCAAGCCGTGGGCCTCGGAGAAACGTATCCGTACATGGACGATGTCAAGGCAATCGTCTCGTCCCCGATGAGACGCGCGATTCAGACCACTCGCCTCGCGTTCTCGCCACTCATAAAGGAGAAGTCCATGCTCATCCTCTGCATCCGAGAACTCCAGGAGACGAGCGCCCGGCCGAGCGACACGGGCTCGCCATGGCAGGAGCTTCGTTACGAATTCGGCAGCGACGTTGATCTCTCGCTCCTTTACGGGCCCGAGTGGTATAAAGATACCACGGGCGTGCACGGTCCCGACCCCGCGCGGGTCGCGGAGAGGGCTCGGCAGGCCCGGGTCTTCATCCGCGACAACGCGAGGGCTTTGGGCGACTGCGACCGCGTGGTCGTTGTGACGCACAGCCAGTTCGTCCGCGTTCTGATCCAAGGTGAGCCGGAGTTCAAGAATGCGGAGTACAGGTCCTGCCAATTCGATGACCTGTTCGGCGACGATGATCAGGCAATTCTGCGAGAGATTGCCCCGGCAGGCGCTGAGGGTGTGTAGTAGGCGCGATAGGGTGAGGTGCCCCATAGGGGGGGCGGGTTCTCTATCTTCTCAAGTAAGAAGGTATGTATGGCCTGTCTAGAGTGAGCGGTCTATCCCATCGGGACTCGGGAACTACCTAACCTACTCCTTACTTACATACCCTATAACCCGTACATTGTGCCGTACTCGACACTCAAAAACTCGCCAAAAGCAGCAAAATAATACGAAAAAAAGGGAGGAGGGGCGAAGTTGACGATGGTGTTATCGTTTAAAAAAAAAAAAAAAAAAAAAAAAAAAGACTAAAAAAAGACAAAAGAAAAAAGACGCGCGCCGTTACTATGTCTCTGTAGTAACGGCTTTTATAGCCGCAACTAATAATAGCCAATGTAATAAAAAACAATGAGCCCGTTAAATGCTTAAACTTAGATTCTCTCTACACACAGCTTGTTATTCTAACTACTATAACTAGGTACTTACTAGAACAGGTGACGCAGTTATTATATGAAATCTCATATAGGGCTCTATGTTCCCCTCTTCATCTCCCTGGATCTAACAAAAGCTAAGAAGCGCTACCCTCGACGAAGGTCGGGCTCCGCGTAAGCAGCTGTCAATGGTAAAAAGGAAGAGTCTTCATCGTGACTTCTAAGCTGGCGGCGTTTCCGTCGCGTCCGTCTTCGAGATATAATGTAATAGTTTGACGTCGAATTAAAGCCCCTTGGCTGCTTGGCTGCCCCTCTAGCTGCTCACCAACGAACCTGGTGGAGGTTGAATGAATCCAGTGGTAGAGCCTGAGAGGAGATGGTCAAGACGCGACAAAATGGATTTATCTTAGGCTAGATTAGCGCCTTTCTATTTTTGGAGTAACTACTTTACCTATAATGAAATCAGCCATACAAGCGACAACCATACAGCGCTGATAGGAATCGAACCTAACCGTCTGTATAACCACTGGCAGGGCATCCACCGTTAATGGTGGTCTTATTCTCGTCGCTAACCAGATTTAGTAGCTCGTACGAAGGAGGTATACAGCGTTATCTCCATATCTTTATCTCCGACACAGTGTGGATGAACCAATACGATGAAATAGGTATCTCCAGTTGTACGGAGCTGGTGATCTCATATTTCATTACTTGTATCATTGTAATTATACATAACGTGACGAACTCAAGAAACAGTCACTGGGATGATGCCGGATGTCTTGCTGTTGCCATCCCAAGCAATCGACACCGTCGCCGTTTTCGTCTTGCCTCCACTAGTGAACTTTTGCGTGACTCCAACCGGGCCTTGGTTGACTTGAAAGAAGGCGGTCGACACATCGGAACCGCCGTAAACATTCTCACAGCTCCCCCAAGTGTTGCACTAAACGAGACAAAAAAACATTAGCATCGAGGATCCTCGTCTTGTCTTCGGATAAACCACTCCCAACATGAACGCCTTTTCGGGACATTTTGTATTTTCGTAGGAGACTTACTCGAAGACCGAAAGCGGGAGCCCCAGCACCGGCAGCACCCTCGGGAGCAAAGACAATGTAGTCCGTGTTGCAGCCAAAGCTGCTACCACACGAGGGCTCGAATGAATAAAAGTACCAGTTGCCGGCGGTGGCGGTGGCGGCGCGAGCTTCGACTTCCGGCATGGCGACTGCCGACGCGCCAATGGCGCCGAGGACAACGGCGGAATAAGCAGCACGCATGATGATGATGATGATGATGAAGTGTTCTTTAGAGGAGTCGAAAGTGTATAAGGGAAGAGATGTTAATCCTGATGTTTGTTTCTGCAGAAGTTGAAGAAAATAAAGATCTCGTCCGCCATCTTTATATATCTTGTGTCTCGCGTCGTTGTGCCTCGTATGTATCATTACTGTAGTAATATCACCAAAAATTCATTAGCGTACGGCTCTGGTCGTGGAGCTGCCTAGTTTGTCCTCCACCTGCATCCTTAAAGCTTGGCGGTTATAGTATTAGTGCTTGCTTGGTTGCATAGTAGGTAGGTAAGCAGTTGCGGAGGATCCAAGCTACACCGACTCCAACCGTAAGCGTTTTGAGAACAAAAATCACTGATATATGAAAATGTGTCATTAACATGATACAGATGTAGAGGCTATTCAGAGTAAAACGGCTGATATCTAGTATGAATCGTTAGCTGAGAAGTAAGGCTTCCCTTTCTGTTGCGATTGACATGACGTTGATATTCAGGGTCGTTTGGTAGATGTGCCCCTGAGCTGCGCAGCATGCAGCCCTGCGGCACAAGCTTTCCATGTCCCCGCTCTCTTCAGCTCGGCTTACGAAATTCATGACCGGAAGTTCTAGGACTTGAGTCCTATCACAGCTTCTGGTCTAAGATCCTGTTGTTGCTCTTCAATATGATTCGAGAACTAACGATACGTAGGATCAAAAGTAGCAACGTGTAGTCATGCCCATTACGTTCTAATGGCGTCCTTGAAAGACTTAATAGCCGAAGCGCAGCGGTCCTATTTCGAAGGCGGCTTGGCATGCACAAAGGAGTAGACAAGAAAGAGAGAATTGAGTGAGTTATGAGAACTTGAACACAATGTTTGGGGTCCTCTGAATCACCTAGATAATTAGGCATAAAGAACGTAGGACCAATGTTGCCATCCACCCACTGATCCACCAATCCAGTGGCGGTTAGTCTGTTGTTGCTATGCAAGTAGTCAATTCATGTTGCAATGATGGGTGAACTCTGTATTGTTGTTGTCTCCGTCAATCTCCGAACTAGGTAACCCAGTATGGTTCAGTCCAGTGGGTGGTTAGCTCTGTAATCACCTGACAGTTCTGATCGGGCATACTTCGTAGTAATCCCAGGACGTTAAGTACAAGGTTCCCCAGCGGTCGGACCGTCCGCCGACCAAGGTCATCCGACCGCTGCTGCTGGGTTGCCTACTTAGGTAATTATCTGCCGGCGAGCGGACCGCCGAATAACACTATGTACACCGCTTCTTATCCCGGTCTTCTCATCCTTGTCTTCAATAGACGCTTGCCCTTTTGGCCGATTTAATTTTGCTCGGCGATAAGAGACTTCCACAACCCGCCCTCGCCGCCCGGACAACGACGATGGCGACGGGATTCACGCCGTACTGGAAGCCCACGGGGCCGACGGAGGGTCCGAACTCGTGGGTTTTCTTCGCCGTAGCGCATATCGCGGGACGCCACCGGCCCGTCGCCGTGGTCTCGAGCACGGGCGACAGCTCTGAGCCGGTCGAGTCGCTACAGGGATATCCCCTGGTCGCCTGCTGCCGCCGCGCCGTGACCATCTTCTCCGATCCGGAGAACCGCGCTGCTGTTCGCGCCGAGCTCGCCCTCGCTCATATGTACTACCAGCGTGGCGAGAGCAGACCATCGGAAGTGCCGGACCCGGTAGAGCTGCCCGATCTCCGCCGCTATCGGGGTCCCGCGCCCGGACGCTGGCGGCCGTGGGACCACGACCGCGTGCACGAGTTCCCCTTCATCGCGGCCTGTCTCCTGCAGGGTGTTGCGTTTGACCCGCAGAGCGGTCGCACATGTCGGACGCTTCCTGAGCCGCTCGGGACCGTCTATCGCGACTCGAGCCTCGAATGGGGCATGGTCGTCGTCGACATCACGGATGTCAGTGCCGTGCGCTACGGGATTGTCGGGTTCCCGGTGCACAGGGCGAGGTTTGTGCCATCTCTGCAAGCTGAAAATCAACGGTACGGGGCCATGGGAGTCGGCTACTTCCCAAGTGGCGAGCTCAGATTGGTAGACGAAGTGCATCATCGGCAGGCCATGGCAGCATCGGAGTACATGTCGAAGTTCAGTCTCGATTATGAGAATCATATAACGGGTGATGCCGTCGAGCATCTGGAACAAGTAATACCCCTTACTAGTGCAGACGCAATGAGTCTCGTCTGGCCTGCAGAGTCGGATGATAAGGCGATCTCGTCGCCCGTCACTGAATTCACTACAGGGAATAACGAGTTACAGTCACAGAATCTAATAGGTCTGATACGGACAATGAGCACCGCAGATGACATTAAGCAGGCAATTGTCGACGAGATACGAGCTATCCCCGTTTACAAACAAGCCCTTCAGCGGGACTTCATAAAACGGTCCGGACAACTTGCTGGGACACGCGCCGATGGCCGGCTTATCCGGCTCGCATTCGCGCAGAATAACCACCTCTCATTAGAACAACTTGCTCGAATACATTCAAGTTGTGTTGCGGCCGCCCTCGACGGGCCAGACTCGGAGCAAATCACCTCAATCAGTATATGCATCGACACCATCAGCAGCACGCCAGCCGAACTCGTAGAAGTCCTATCACAGGTATCTAGGCTTCGCAAGATAATATTCTTACAAATCCCAGATCGAGAGTCTGACGACGCGAGCGTTCGCATCTTCGAAGAACTCGCAGCCCGGCCTCGCATGCTGTCTAACATCGATATCACATTAACCGGCGCCTACTCAGCGGCGCTGCGCAAGAGATTCTGGCTCCCAACAACAGCGAGAGACGATGCAGTTCAGCTTGCGCCCCTCGATGTTTTTCCCGTCCAGCAAATCCTGGTCAGGCACCAGCTCAGTAACTATCGCAACCTCGCCAAGAAGCCCATCGGATACCACTACGGATCGGTGTACCTAGGCGACGCACTGCTCAAGCCCGAGAGGTTCGCTTCTGGGTTTCTCACATACTTGGCTACCCTTCTCCCGGGCGGCGACGACATCTTCGACTCCAAGGCGCAGCTCTTCAGCTTTTCTAGCTGCCCCGGGTCGCCGTCTGCCGATTCGCGTGCTTCTTCGGCCCAGATCAGCCCGATCCTCGCCGAGAATTGGGCCTTGCCAACGTGCTTTTCTGACGGCGAGACGCTGGCTTCGCCGCGAGTGCGAGATATGGTGCCCGAGGGCTGGACGGTAATCGTGTCACAGCAGATGCACTGGAATTCCGCTTCGTCGTATTCATATTCTATCCAGTACGCCTTCGTCCGTCCACGCCGGCAGCGCATCATGGTAGACTCGCCGACACTACAACCCCCTACCCTAGACAATCTCGAGGTGGTCGGACTCCGTGGATTCTTGGAAATAGTGGCTCCCGAGATAGACCCAAGTATTGTTGAGCGCCGTCTCCGGGAGGTAGCTGACAGGCTGGCTGCTGGGCCATGGGTTAGCTCAGGGGGCTTGCCCTCCCACGTCGATCCCATGTCGGTGTTCACCCCTGCAGAGGCCGCGGAGTCGCTCTCCGACTTTATAAGGAGTGCGAGACAGCTGAATCAGCGCCTCCGCGAAGATATGAAGGAGCACTCCGGAGGTAAGTGGCCCCAACCAACATTTTTTGACAGGCTTGCGCTAAGCATAGGGTCTATGGCCATGAGCCCAGACCGAACATGGTGTTACCCTGAGCTTCTGAGAAAGGAATAACGGGAAAGAGCTGGGCGAGTATCGTGAAGGGTGCTATTTCCCTCGTACATGAGGACACCGTCTAGATTCAGAGCTGACATGACGGTGAAAGGGGGACAATCGGTTGAGGCAGGAAGCGTTCTATTTTCAGCGGGTGATACATACTCCAAGTAAGAGGGTACAATCTACAGACGCGACGTCGCTCAAGCCTGAGGGAATCAGGTAAGGGTTACCATCAGACATCTGCTGCCTTTTTTCATCCTCTAGGACGACGCAACAACATCCGTGGCCTAGGATCTAAATCCGGCTTGGCGACAAGCAACCAGCGCTGCACCATTATGAAATCACACGCCCCGTCGTATTCTAGACCATTTGCTGCTCACACGACTCTCGGTATACTGCTTATCGTTGAATCAAGCCTTTTTGTCAGACCGGTATCCGTTAAAGGAAAAGCCTGCTGGGAAAGGGTCCTGGTCATGCTAACATACAGCCATAGTTCGTACAGAGTACGCCATTAATAGAGCTTACATCGTCTTACGAGGTAGTGTCAAGGTTCCAATATGCAGGATGACTGCATCGTCCTGCTGGTTTTATCTATTGTCGAGCCCGACAAGCCCGAGCCTACCTACTTCGAACTTATTCAATCATTTATCATTTACTTCGAAGAGAATGAATGCAACCTCGCCGGCACACATCGTCAGAGGCAAGGAAGCTTCTAGTCTAGATTTGACGTCTTCACATAATCATTCCTTACGCAGTCATCAAGAGACTCTTCATCAAGTTAAGCCAGTAAGCAGCCTGAAACTGACGCACGGAGTCTTCCCAGGCTTGGTAGAAGATTGCTACATCCTACCTCAGGTACTTGAGGCTAGGAAAGATGACCTCCATGTCACCACGACACCCCCTATACCAGAATTATCCCCGATGATGTCGAGAAAGGGGGCGGGAGGGGGGATTGAGTGAGCACGACGGCGGGGGGGGGGGGGGGGGGGGGGGGGGGGGGGGGGGGGGGGGGGGGGGGGGGGTG
>MU392246.1:112445-176450 GCA_022578495.1 Nemania sp. NC0429
TGTTATTTTTCCCCCATTTAACCACCCCCCCCCCCATAACCCAATTTACCCCCTTTTTTGCGTTAAATGGGGGGGGGGGGGGGGTTTCGCCGTCACCGCCGCCCCCCCCCCCCCCCCCCCCCCCCCAGAAGTTCCGGTGCGTGCCAGTTGTAATCGGATTCGCGGTAATTACAAGCTGCATTTATTTATCACATTTACCAAGAGCTTTATGTAAATAGCAAGCAGGTCACTCACTTCACTGACGGAACTACGGATTATATTGCAACCCTCCTGCTCCCACGAAAAAAAAAACTCCCTAACATAGGTAGTAATAGCCCGTTTGGAAACAAGAACACCGCATCAACCAAGCGAGATCAACTAAACGAAGTCGTGATCGCAAATCATCCCCACTACCAAAATCGGAATTTCATCTATATCAAGTAAAAATTAGCACCAGAGACCAAATATCAAATGTACCATTTATTACAGGGGTCGGCATGCCGCTAGCTAAAAAATCCCAAAACCAACTCCCCAAGCCACGCGTATCTGTATACCTCCTTGTCGACGTTGCGCCGTCATTAATTCATCGGATATGCTTCCGCCGTCGCGCCTCGACTCCAACAATGTGGTCATATCATACAAAAACGCGGGGCACCTATCTCCTGGCAGTGAGTCCCCAACCATCATCAACAGCCGCCGACCAGCCTTATCAGGCCTGTGAAACAACCCACCGCCTCCCGCCTTCGTCCGCGCATCTCGAGATCAGTATAGCCCGTCCGAACATCATGATTCATCACGCCAGTGCGTAAACACCGCTGGAAACCATCACGGCATCAGTGAGCCCGGCTCAAGCTTCAGAGCGAAGGGACCCAACTCAATCGCCATAACCGCTGAAAAAAAAATCTGTCATGCCACACAAAACGCCCTCCCTTCCCCCCTCTTCCCAGCAAGGTTATTGTGCGTTCATGCTCTGTAAATCCTATGATCCTTCCAGTGTCGACCTGCCCATTACTGGATTTTATACTAATCCCGTTCCTGTTGTGCCCGGTATCCCATTCTAGTTCGTTGTGGTATTATCCATATTACAATCCGCGTCCAGGTCTATTTTCGACATTGGAGAGGGAGAATTAAGTAATACAACTTAATAAAAGTAACAAAAAGACCCGGGTAGACGTGATAGATCATGCATGTGACGGAAATTGCGATTCGATGCTGGTCTCAAATCCCACCCCGGTCTCGCGAAGTTGCCTGTGGGCTCGTATGCTGCCCGTCCCTGGCACCATCCCGGCTGGATTGCTAGGTTTGGTATATTGCTCTCGTGTCTTCGAGTATTGTTTCTGCATCGTGTCGCGTGTAGTGTGAATGACGGAGTCCAACCAAGCAGCAAGACAGCGATCCAGTAGAGTTTGTGATCAGGAACCCAAAACAATGCCCAGCTCCAGAAGCAGCTTCACAAACCGCGAATGAAGCTCAATAAAGAAGTCGGGCAGACCTGCCAATTCGGCCAGTCCACGGGCTTTCGGCGTAAATCCACTCGGTCCCATAGAACCCCCCATACGTTGCATATAGCTACTTCGACCCCCTGCGGTCAGAAAACTGCTGCCACTATCGCGATATCGTTCTCTGGGTAGTTCAGCACGGCCACCACCGAGGCCGCCGCCAAGGCCGATACCGCTCTCGAGAGGTCCGCGCCCAACCAGGCCACTATTTCGGTAGGCGGCATTCAGTGCAGCTACAGCACTTCCCTCTTCTTCACGTTCGCGTGCTCTCTCGGCTTCCAGTTCGACTAGTTCTTGAATCCAGGTAGCAAGGTCACGAAATGCGGCAGAAATAAAACTAAATGCTTTCATGGCTAGGCGCTCCCGATGCGTGCTAAGCGCCAAGAACGCGTAGACCCTCTTGCGGCCACGCGCATGCATGTCTGGAATGCGAAATATATATGCTGTCGTATATCCGGCGGAGGGATCACCGAAAAAGATAGGACCGCCACTCGCAGCGGATTGCGGGGTAGGGGGCGCCGTGATGTAGCCAGGGCCAACACTCATGGCGGAATGCAATGAGGGGGGGATACTGGGAGGGGAGCTGAGGAGGGAAGGAGTGGATTGGGTGGCCTCGGGTCGTCGCGGGAGGGTCTCGAAGGATAGGGTGCGCAGACACGAAGCGCGCACGATGCTGTAGGTGGCGGGAACAGTGGGCTCGTGAGTCGATGTGTAGTCTAGATAATGGGTATGGTGGGGCATGCCGCCCTTCGATGGGGCACTCGAATGCGAGGCGGAAGTGGTAGGCCGACGCCGAGAACTCGTCCGGCTGGCGTGGTTGCGACACGCCTCCTCTTCGGCATCAGACGTGTGTGATGATTGCGGATTCGAACGGGGCGGGCTCGTATCGGCCACACTACCGTAAACGCGGGCATAAGGCGCACGGGTCCTCATTGTAGGACCCTGAATCTCGGATTTGGCTTCGGCTGCCTTGTCAGATTTGGTATCCTGGCGCTTGGGGAGCGTTAGGGCGCAGTTCGCACAGGGATTTGCGCGTTTCGTCACATAGTCGTCATATGTCCGGCGAAAACTCGAGTCACGTCGCGAGGGACCCTTTGGCCTAGCGTCTGGAATTTCGTCGGTAGGCCGTCGTGGGCTCTGGGGCGGTGTCTGAACCGCCGAGGCATTTGGAGGCATGGAACTAGCCGGCGTAGCCGAACCGGCCGAGATTTTGGAGGCTCTCAACAATGCCGCTCGGTGCGTCTGCGCATCCTGTTCGGCCACAGTCGCCGAGGCACTCCGTCCGGCACCCATATTCATCTTCCGCAGAGAGTCGGCAACGGCAGCCGGGGCGGTAGCCGACGGGGGGAATGTAGTGGATGGGGCGCCTGACCGTGACCATGGCGCGTCGCCCGAGTTGTGATCATCATAACATCGCCCACAGGGAACCGGTAGGCCCTCGGTGACCATCAGCGGCGTTGGACCATGAAGGTCGCAGTAATGTGCCAGACATAGCTGGATGCCCGTGGTTAGCAAAGAAAATATGGTAGATCCGTCTGGAATAGGAGTAGCCATGGCAATGTGGAAATGTGGAAATATGGCAATGTCAAGATGGAGAAGCCCGATGTTGACCTAGACGAAGGGGAGCATGTCGAGGAGCAGGTGGGCGGCAGGACGGAACAGGACGGATGGCAGGATGTATGGCAAAAATGGGTTGGGCGAGGTTAGGTTTAGGCATAGGCAAGCATGGATGTTTATTTGGTATTATTCAGCCAAGGAAGGTAAAGGAGGTGATGAGCCCGTCAGTCATTGGTCGGGTTCGGGCACAGAAGAGGAGCCAAACCGAGCTGCTGGGAATTTGGGATGGAGAATGGGGAGTGACGAGTGACGAACGACCAATGGCCAATGACCAATTTCCAGGAGCTGGACTACCGAATGCTCTGCGGCCGAGGAGGGAGGTTGCGAGCCAGGTCGTGAGGCAAGACGGCAGGTAGGCAGACGATGGGTATGCCGTTGTGACGGAAAGGGGGGGAAGCCTCAGGGCGCCATCAGAGTGGCATCGGGCAGGTAGGTATAGGTTAAGTAGGGACGTAGATAGGGTAGGTAGGGCATGATTTAAGTTCAGCCTAAGCGGGGGGTTGTTGACCTGACCTGGAAAAGCCAACGACATGTACGGTACCTCATAGGTAGAGAGGTACTTAACCTTACTTGTCATTTGGATAGTTGCGGTCTGGGGCGGAAGCAAGGGAAGGGGCCGTGGAAAGTGACATGTGTGCATCTTTCTAATGACGGGAATGGGGAATGGGGAATGGGGACGTGTTCGGAGAGAAGCAATTAGCGACGCAAGGGATAGGAAAAGGTGATGGATGGCAAGGGATGGCAGGGGCAGGCCAAGGATTGCCGCCTCCTATGTAGGTAGCCAGCCAGCCAGCCTATCTCCTATCGCTCAGACTCCTCCAATGGAAAAGAGTTGAAATGTGATACATGGTGTTATGAAAAGCCTCGGTTTCGCTATCGCCCATGGGGGTGTGTGCATCGGATGAGGAGGGGTGCAAGAAGCAACGGGCAATGGGATGGGATGGGATATGACATATGGGGTAATGGGGAATAGGGGATGGGAAATGCAAAATAGGAAATGGGGAGAGAGAGAGAGGTGAGACCAGGGCAATCGCAGCTCAGCTCGTACACGAAAATTAGAGAAATATTAGGTAGGTGGTCGTGATTCGCCGCAGAGAGGCGAATGAAAGAAGGACTGCCAAGCTTTGCATCTCTTACTATGTGGGTAGGTATTATTACGAGATGCGCGCGCACCGCACCGCATCGCACCGACCCGTCCCGCATAGAGCACTAATCCCAGTGGCATAGACCTCTCTGTTACCCGGAAGAAATTGCCACTTCTCACGAGAGACCGAACGTGCTCACGAACGCGGAGACAGCACGTGCATGTCATTGGGGAAAGGGGGGGAGCGCGGAAGAAGGGCGGGGTGAGACGAGATGAGATGAGATGGGTTGAGATAGTTAGGATGAGACTACCTTGAGGTACCATCACAGAGACACCTGACAAGCACCAAGCAGTACAAGCAACTGCTACAATGGCGAGGCGGTGAGGAGCCATGCAACAGCGATTTGATAAGGGGGTTTACTACAACAGGCGTATGGGAGTGAGGCGTGGTGTGGCAAGGCATGTCAGACGAAGTCGGGTCGGGGAGGACAAACAAAGTCCCTGGAGTTAGGTAGGTAGATCAGAGCCACAACGGGAGCTGACACCCGTGCGAGGATAGCGACCAAGAGATAGGCGCGGACAGGGGTTCGAAGGCAACAGTTCGCGTGTACCGGCAGCTCAGTCGACTCGACCAACGGACGGGGAATGAAAATGGAGAACGGGGGACGGCCCAACGGAGGACGGGAAGACGCGGGAAGAGATGGGAAGAGGAACAAGGGGCGATCGGCGCAAGGAAGAAGTCACGAAATGAAGACAAATAAATCCCCAGCACTCACAATGGACGTCATAATGTCTGCTTGTCTGGGCAGGGATTTCATGCCGGTGCGTCCCAGGAATCTGGTCCACCTCCTCTGTCGGGATACGCCGGTATCGTTACCGATAAGCGGTGGCAAATAGGTGCCGTTGTAACCTATGCCTTGTTGGTGATGCGCCTGGTCTCTCCAACGAGATCTGCCGCTGGTGAGCCGTTGTTGTTGTTGTCGTCGTCGTCGTCGTCGTCGGCCGTCGCCTAGGCCGAGCGGTACTACTATGTACCTCTTTCCTCCCTGTAGGCCTTGTAAGTGTCCCTCGTCTCTCCCTTTATCTCGGATCGCTGCAAAACCCACCACAGCTAGATATAGGTATCTGCGGATCCGTCGACATCCGTCGTCGCAGGAGTCCAACTACAGCGGACGCCTGTGTTAGGAGACTGGGCAGGCTCAAATCGTGTGACTTCGTGTATCAGACGGCGTGGCCCTACCTCGGCTGATCGTGGCCAAAGAATATAATCTTCACGCAGTAGGTAGGTCGGGTTTTTATCAGGTCTCGGTGCCAAGCCTTCTAGACGAGCGATAGGCTTTGCGATTAATCAGTCATAGAAAACCACGGCTCGCAAGCCAAGAGCAATCTATCTTATCTACCCAAGCCTTCTTGGAAAATCCCTCCGATGCAAGGTATTTTGAGAAAGTGGCGCCGGGCAGCGCGGATGAGATCTCCGAGAGGTTCCGGATGGCAAACCCAGAGGCGGATATTTGCCTTCTTGACCCAGTGCGACCACTCCAAACAGCAGTCGTAGGGCTGACGATGATCCGATGAGCGAAGCCAGCTACAGGCTTCTGGAAGAGCGAATAAAAACTGGTAGGCCAGCCTGGTGTGCCTGTCGGTTGGCGAGATCCTAGATTCACACTCGCCTCGCAAGCTGAGCCGGATGGTATATAAGCTGCGTGCTCGGTGAATCACGTAGCTGGGTATGTATCACAGCGCAGGTGTGCTGCACATGCAGAGGGGTGATTATGTGGGTGATTATGTAGGATTATGTATCGTAGGAGCAAGTAGGATTACAATACGCCGTCCCATATAGGTAGTGTATAGCATGAGTGGGACGAGAGACGAGACGGGGGAGGAAGAGCGCAGCGAAAGGAGCAGAATAGGGAATTATAGGTCGTTGGTACTCTTTTCTGCGATGGTCTCGTCGGGTCCTCCTCCGTTCTGTGCCCTATCTAGCGCCCATGCCACCGCGAGCCCGACGAACTGCTAATGCCGCTTTGATGGTCGGGCCCCTCTCTTTCTCCTGTTACCTACCAAAACGTCGCTGGCTCCTCCGGCTCTCCCAGACTTCGCAGGTGGAGTCCAATTCCAATCGTACCAGCCCTGAACGATGAATGGCCGTCTTAGACCTACCTAGTGTAGTCAAAGCGGCACATTCGGGGCCACCATGTGGCCAGCAATAGGGCTAGGCCGCATCGAGAGCTTCCAGAATACCGAGTGGAAGGCAGAGGCAAGGATCCTGAGATTGAGTGGTTAACGGGCTGCGCGAGCAGAACGGGGCCGCTATCTCCTAGCTGCCTGCCTACCACCCAGCGTTAAAGTGCTAAAATAAGCATTGGGGGTCATGTAAAATTACCTGTGTACCTGTATAAGGTAGCTAGACTGATCATGGTCCTATGATGCTAGGTATATACTTGAATCTTTCAACGCTGAACCACACGTTGACATGAATAACGCATTTTGCAATAGTGGACAAGTACAGTAGAACGAATGAAGTGATGAGAGTACGGCGCGCTATATAGAAAAACCCTAATCGTCTACCCAAGATTTTGCTCCGTATACAAGGTGTGCGAAGTACGAAGTAGGTACGGATTAGTGACCTAGGTATGTACTCTGTATTTTACGCGGTACACTAGTCAAGGAGATAGCGTGCCAAGAATAGATGAACAAGGTGCGGTTTTACTCAACGCCTACTGAACGCCAACCGAGGAGGCTTTATGCATCCCTACAAGATAGTGTAGCTAGCTTAGGATACTTCGCTATATTGGTTGCAGGTAACTAAATCGCAACACAATATACTTATTACCTACATTAAGTAAGTTCCTAGTGCACGACATGAGTAGTGTATGGAACCTACTATAAAAAATTGCAAGTTGATTACCCAAACATAGTAGGTTAGTAGACTACGAACGGACGTATATAGTCTTAGAGCTAGATATCTAAGTGTACGTAAGTCCGAAGTACCTACAGGCGTAGACATGTACTGTAAACTGCCTATCAGTGGGCCTATCCTTAGTCTCGGGAATTAGACATTTCCCCCCTCTCACGTTTCTCTGTTTGCCAACTTGGTCGGGGGGTTCGGCTGCTTGTTCCACCAAACCTATCGAGCCTATAAGACAAGGAGCACTCATAAGACAGGGTTGTCTCCTCGTTCAAGACCTACTTATCTCAATGTGTCTAGTGCGGGGCAGGGCCTGTGAAACATGAAACAGGCATGTTACAAGAGGCAATGACAACGGCGGCAGGATAAATGCTTGGGAACAAAGAGGAGCCGAGAGGAAGCTTTAGCTACGGCTAGTTCGTGAAATTCTCTGAATGTTTTAGAGCCAAGGTAGCCACTAAGAGGGGACTTGGTTAACTAAGGTACCTACCTTACCAAAGGTAATCCAATGTAAGGACCTTCATGGCTGACTGCTATAATAGGTCAATCACTTTATGTTGCGTCTCCAACAGCTTGAGGCGCATTTAGTCCAGATGCCGATAGAAGTCATTTTATAGTGCAGCTGGAATTGGTCATTTCTATTTTCTTTTTCTTACGCCCTGTCCATCACAATCTTGGCAGAAGCTACCTAGGTACTTCGTACTTACGTCAGGCATACATACCACCTAAGGTATCAATTTAGGTCTCCATGCTGGCATATAAGAACTTATGCAGGTACAGTAAGTACCTAGTGTGATAGGCTACCTAAGTACGGATAGGGAGGTCTAAGTAGGTAGGTGTACCGCAAGATTAGTTATGTTCTTCCAAGTTGTATGAAATCAACTGCCAGTGGTAACTTGTAAGTAGGTATCACACGTCATAAATGATGGTGTAGAAGGACTCCATATACAGGTTTCCTCAGTAGCGCGCTTGAACCATTTGGTCCACTCACGACGCGGTAATTCCTAATCAAGATCATAGGTCCCTAATAGGTACATCTCGTACCTTAGAATGTTTATGGGTAGGCGTTGTGTGATGTATCCACATCACATCGAGATTTCTCTACACTAACTTCAACAAATTACCATCACCCGGTTACCAACCTAGGTCGATCACTTGCTTTAAACATCACCAAGGACAATAACCCTCCGAGCTTCGTCATATCTGTTAATCACCCCTTACTATGCTTGTCAACGCACCCACTTCAAGGTAAATACAACCAACCAATACCATAGCCAAGAACGGAACCCAGGATATGTCCAGCATGACATTCTCGATAACCCATATACCTACACAACACTTACCTACATGCATGGCCAGTCTGGTATGGCAAGCAGCATCTACAGAACAACATGATTCCTGTTCCCTGCCCCACCCTTGCTCGACTCCATTTTCAGCTGCTTCATATAGCTAGGCGTGGCGAGCATTACGAAGATCATGGTGAGCGGGGATAGGTAGCACGGTTGCATCAAAAACATGGTGACTATCACGGACTTAGCGTAGATACCTTAGTTGCACGGGACTCTTCTTATTCGGCTTGCTTGCTTCTCCCATAACCTCTCTCCGTCAATCACACTACCTACACTAAGATCTAATTTCACATGGCTATATAGGCTGATCCGCAGTTACACAGAGCGTCAAGTCGGTACCTAGTGTATTTTCTCGATAATACTCAATGCTGCGCTTTTTGCGTTAATTTCTGAACGTGACGCCAAGAGTCAAATCTAACCATGGGAAATGACAGACTTTCCCACATCCCTGACGGGCCACGAGGTCCCCCAGAGAAACGAAGGATTGAAGGAATCAAGGCGCTCGGGCCTTATTCCGGGCACCCGGTGTTATATACAACTAGGATACACCGAGAGCTTATTCGCCGCTCTTCGCCGATCTCGTCATCCCCTCCAGCACGCACGTGGGCAAGGGTAGGTAGTGTATCTGGCGTTATACCTATCCAGACTGTTACATGTTACAGGTGAACAGGGGAGGTTAGGCTCACGTCAGGCCAGGGTAGGTTCTCAGCTAGTGTAGTGTACATGATATCTCCAGTGTAGGGGTTCATTTGCCGCTCACAGACTTTCCGTCCATCGTCGCCTACGAGGTATAAAGGTCGAAGTTTGGTTCACGCCTTCAGCCGCCCCCGAAGCTGCCCATCGTAGGATTCCTGCTGAGACCTCGAATGGGGGTGTACTATAGTGTAATGTCGGGTCATCTGACTTTCTTTCCTGCCCCGGCGCGGATCGGGTGCGAATGCGAGGAACGTCTCCGATATCCACTCACGCGCCCATTTCAGTAATCGCCTCCGGGAGTCCGGGGTGCGTTGAAAGCTCGAGACGCGTACCGGCCAGGAGTGGTTTGAGGACGCGGCCTGGAATGTAACCGCACGGTCGGATCAGATATCAGATGGGGCCTGCTATAGCTATCACATGCAGTAGTGAAGAATTTGACGCGCCGAGGTCTTTGCGTACCTGGTCAACCATAGACGACCCGTTTCCCGGGCTTACTTGCTCCTGAGGTAGGTAGTCAGGACTCGGGAGTGATAACCTCTTGGTATTAGGTATTCTCTGGACTTGGTTTGTAGACGTGAGTTGCTTGCGGCGACGGTCTACCTAAATGACAGGCTCTCAAAATACCTACTGCCGACCTAGAGATAATCAACTACCTTAAGCAACTGTACACAAAAGACAACGGATCGGCTCGAGCGTCTTCCGCTGCACGTGAGTTCATGCAGGTAAAGGCACCCATGGTCCTCATCCCCCAACCCATCTGCGACTGCGGTTAAGGCTTGACTACAAAGCTCTAGACCCCCCAAGCCCTGCATGGAGAGGTTACGTACAGGACCTGGGCAGAGCGTACCTGGCGTATGCGTGATGGTGTTCGTCCCAGCCTTAAGCTTAGGTATATCATGCATATGCACGTCCACACTACCTACTCGCCATCTTTTCTGCAGATTCTTTACACGACCTTTGCGACGAAGGTTAGCAATCGCGTGTCTGTCTTCACTACAAGCGGGTCCCCAGCTTCGAGCTACCTAACCTACTGACTTACACGAGCACAACAGAATTACCAAATTTAGCCGTGAACGGAGATATATGCCGGACCCTGATGACCGCACGAATTCGGAAAGTTGTCTCAACCTACTTACCTAGCCTTCAATCTTCTCTCCTGCTTCGAGATGTTCCGTCGTCCGTGCACACTTGGGACGAGACGAAGCGAAATCCCGAAGATCCCTTTAGCGCTGGAAGGGGATCGAGCCCAATTACCCACCTAGGAAACCGTTTAACCGTCCCCTGTAGCAACGACGTAACTGGACAAATCACCGCTTGGGCATCATCAATTTCTAGGTGTAGGGAAGTAACCGGGTTTTATCCTCGAACTCTGGTCTACACATACTCACACACACGCACGAGCACACACCCGTGTCGTAATTTCTTCTTAGATACCCAGGTATTCCAACTAACCACGTGAAGAATCAGCGCTCTTGGCGTCTCGAATTGGCATCATGGTTTTGCGGACCGACTCGGTACGAAAACGCCGCTAGCTCTCCCGCATCTCCCACACTCCATGACCGTGAGCGAGCAAGAGGGCCTGAGGCTTCTCGTGGTGACGACAAAAAATCCTCTAAACGAGGCATTTGAAGCCCTCTAGCCGGCGGAAGCTCGGGATCGGAGCTGGGATCGGAGCACTTTGTATTGACGGGATAGGTAATACGCCGAACCCTCTGTTCCACGATTATAGCGCAGTCATCACCTACACATAGTATGGAACTGCGAAGCTTAGGTTCGAGACCGAATTAGGCGGCACGGCAGCTTCTTCAAAAATAACAACCACTACTACATGGCGTTTCTATTTCGCATCTATAAAGATTATTGCTTAGGTAGCAACAGTAATATTGAAAACCACAGAGACACCAGGCTGCTTGAAACCCCCTCAATCTCGAACACGAGGAAGACACAACCCGAAAGGCCCGTTTGACCCTCGGTCTTTTTGTCTAGAAAACAATTATAACATGTGTGCCACCCTCCGCCCACTAATACGATATAAGACAATTCGGACATGTCTCGGAGTAACTAATTACTTGTATGATTAATTCTGTGCAGAGAAAGAGACGACGGGTAGCGGCCGCCGGTCCGTCATTCTCGGGGCTAGTTCGCTGTGTGAACCAGATCGCCCCATGGACAAGTGCTTACTTAGCAGAGGGCATTGAGACTGCAGACTGTCCTCTAGCCCGCACTCGTCATCGCTCATTGACCTCCCCTGTCTGCCTCTCGCCTTTATATTTCTTATTTTGCATCTTTGCTTGTAGATCTGAAAAGCATGGGAAGGAGCAGTCATAGATTCGGGTTGGGCTCTTCCCAGAGGCGACCAGCTATGCGGGTGGCTCAGCAGCATGCTTTCATAATTACCAGAAAATATGATTTACTCCCTATATGAGGATTATACAAGAACTATGGCTGGAAGTGACTCGTCCCTACTTTGGTCATATGATATAGTAACAGTGAATTCCTACGCCTGAACATGTCTAAGTGATACCCGTGTACCTGGAAGTTTCAATATTCCGATCAAACCAATGTTATACAACGGCACTCAGCTCGGTGATGCCAACTGAGAAAACGGTGATAGACTGACAGGATTCAACCTATAAAATCCTTAACACCAGACGAAACAGCCCAGTACAGGTGAAATGGGCATCACTAGCATCACAACTACCATTTCTTCTCTCTCACTCGACCCAATGCCTACATCCTACATCAACCCCTCTCTCCTCCTTTCCCCCTCACGAACCCAGCATCTTCCCATCAAGCTCGATATCAACCCTCTCATTATAGAAGCACACGTACCCCGCAATGCCCGCGCACTCCATCTTAGGATTCGTATAATACCACACGACATCCTTCAGCCTCTTCTCCCCTCCCCCACCATCTCCATCCGCCCTGGGAAGGACAATATCGTAGTAGTTCGCCTCGCCCTTATATGGGCAAGCGGTAACGGTGTCGCTCTTCCGGAGCACATCCGCCCGCACGGCCGTGAGCGGCAGGTAGAGGCGCAAGGGCAAGCCCGTCTCGTAGAGGTGGAAGGACTGCAACAGAAGAGAACGAGTTAGTTAGTTAGCCAGTTGGTTTAGTTAATAATAATTTCCCCCTTCTAAGCCAGCAGGCCTGGTGTGATCTCGAGACAAGACATTTATTTACTCCCGGAACAATACATCCCGGGAGCTGTATGTCAGATTAATTAACCAGAAAAGGGGCAAAAAAGGGAAGAAAGGGAAAAAAAAAATTGAACTCTGAAATGTTAGATAATGTTAAAATGTTGCACTTACGGCCGGCGAGCGCGCGACCTCGACACCCTCGACCAGCACCCGCACCGGCCGCGCCGAGAAGACGACGTCGACGCGCTTGAACGGGTCCTTCGGGTGCACGTCGATGCGCGCGTCCTCCTCGAACCACGCGTCCGCGGCGTCGAACTCGACGCGCGCCAGGCCCGCCAGCACCGCTCCCCCTTTCCCTTCTTCTTCTCCTTGTCCTTGTCCTTGTCCTTCCTTTTCCGTTTTCCCGCCCTCGAGAAACACGATGACGCGATCCGTAGACGCGTCCCCAGCGCTCAGCCTGGCGAGCGCGTAGCCCCTTTCACCCTCCTTACTATCCTTGGAGGGAGCGGGAACGGAGGTGGGATTCGCGTGAGGGAACGACAGCGCCCCCGCCGCGAACGACGACAACGGCAGGTAGTAGATCGGGTAGTACGCGTGCTCCCAGACGTACACGGCCTCGGTCGTGTCCGCGACCGTCCGCCCGCCGAGCGCCACGCGCACGCGCTTCGGCGCCGCCGGGAGCGTCTTGACCGGTCCCGTGGTCAGCAGCCGGCGCGCGAGCGCGCCTAGGTCCTGTGGTGGTCGTGGCATTTTCCGGTGCCTGCCCTCTTCTCTCCTCTTTTCTTTTCTTTTCTCTTTCCCCTTGCTCCCCCTTTCTCAGCTCGATTTTCGTCGTCCCAAGTAGTCGGGTTTTTCCCTACTCTCCGATTTTTCTTTCTTTACCTCGATGATGACGACGATGATTTGTGCCAACCTGTTTCGCTCTCTTGTTGTTTATGATATAATGCCAGGTTCGTCCCTTAAAGCTTTTTTTGGCCCGTGGTCTGGTGAATACTCACTTGTATTTGTCATACCGTGTACCCGAGTCGCTGAGGGTGAATTGAACCCGGGTATACCGTAAGGCGGTCGAACTGAAGTAAGTGGCCGTACCCACGCTTACAAATGCAGAGTTTCCCACCTATCACTGCCTCTGGACCTCGTACACCTACCTACTGATTAGAACGCGGGGTAAATGGAACCATGAGGTGAAAGTGACTCAGTATGAGAGGATAGGAGGCACTAAGCCTACCGCGATGATCCCTTCAACGAAAGAAATATATCCCGACAGGGCATGTGTGGATATCTCACTTGCTTCCTAAGCTGGATACAAATGAAAAATACGGGTTATTTCAGAGCCGCCTCATACAATGATTACTCATACGCCAGAGACTGAAGCCCTTACACGCCACCTCGTATTGACAATTGAATCATAGAAAAACAAACTTGCAAGTGTCGGAGCATGCTAATTAAAACTTTATTACGAAGCCGTGAGCTTGGAGGGCGGGCACGCACAACACACGCCCTCTCCCGTCTATCTCTCTAGTAGAGTAAAGTAAAAAACATGCGAAAAAGGGGTATCTCGAACGAGTTCGGTCCAGTTCCAGTTCCATCCTCATGATTCAATCAACCCTTTTTGTACCAAGACGCCGGTTGATCCCGTATGCTGCTTGCTGCTTGCTTCGGTGGATAATGCAAAGCTGTGTAGTAGTCCTGTTCGTTTTTTGTTGTTAAACACATCGCCCAAACCATCCCCGCCAACCGCCCGTGGAATGCAAAGCCCTTATAATAAAATGTTGGGTCGTGACGCCGAAAATGTAACACGCTGCACAGAACGTGCCACAGAAAACAAAAATATACACAAATGAACCACCGGCAGTTGTACTGTGAGGCTTGAATTGGTGAAGTTCAACCCTCAACTCCCTGGATCGAGATTGATTCTGTAGAAGCATGACGCGAGTTAGGGGGATATACGTCGTAGTCATGTTTCTTCGTCGAGGCTCGCGGCCTAGCTTTCCGTGTTATGTAGAGGCGCACCACCCGGCGCCGAATCGTCACTACTGTCGTCGGCAGGGGAAGGGGGTTGTCGGAAGCGGCGTGACCCACGGACCTGCCCAAAGGTGGTCTTCTTGGCTGGCACGGGTTGATTTCTTGTAAAACGGTTAACCGTTATGCTCGATAAAGGGATCATGATAAACCTCTAACCTCTTGGATGCGCGCTCGCTCTCCACCGCATCATCGGTGAGACCATGCCTTTCCAGCCACTGTCGACGCAGCACCTTGTAGATAAAGGCATACTGGCTGTCGGATTGTACCATCGTACGTCGCTGCTCCCGTAAATGATTGACCGTCCTGAAAACGAGGTCGTGGTCGTTGTCGTTCATCCCCGGGTGCAGATCGTCCATGGCTCCTTCGTCAACCTCACGTATCAGAGTCTCCAGGGCAATGAATGTGCCGGTTCGTCCGACGCCGGCGGAACAGTGGATAACGCGGGGATTGGCGGTGCTAGAATTCAGTTCCCGCGACAGCTTCATGAGTTCGAAGAAGCTGGCGTGATCTTCCCACCTGGGCACTCCATAGTCGGGCCATCGGCGGTATAGTAGATGCCAGACCGTCATGTCTCCGCGGCCTTCGACGTGGAGGTTGAGCTTGCGCATCTGGATGGCACCATCTTGTCTCTCCTCTAGACTGAGGCACTGGACGCGAGCACGGAAGCCGTCCTCAAACTCGTCCGTCTCACCAACCTCGATGCTCTCGGCGTGCGAATCACGCGGATAGTAGGGGTAGCACTTCTCTATGTAACCATCGTGCGTATCGGTAAGCATGACGATGACAGCCGGGCTCTTGAGCTGCGAAACCATGCGCCAGGTGTGCTCGACAGTATTGACCTTGGGCCCTTGCATAGCAATGTAACTGAACTCCGGGAGCGTCTCCGGACGGAGCGGTGAGGGGGAGACAATGGGGGAAGCGTTGATGTAGTCTAGCTTTCCCTCAGGTACGGGCAGACGGACACGATTATTGGTGAATGGCTGGATGTTTGTGTAGCGGTCGAGAATCCTCGTCTCGGGAGGTAGCGTGCGGGCGAATCGGAAATCGGGCGAGGGGTTCTGGAGGCCTCGCTGGTTTCGTATGCGCTCGAGCCAGACCAGCTCCTGAAATCTGGACTGGATGTCTAAAGAGAGGGCGCATGGTTAGCTCAGCGCAGATAGAAGGAGATGGACGGGGAGATAGACTGCAAGAACTAGACGTAGCTAGGTGTCCCTCATCCTCCTACATACCTGGGTGCGAAGATGCCAGGAAAGGCGGGAGCTGTGGCATCTTAGACCTCCCAGGGGGTGTCGTGGGCGTCGTGGGCGTCTCGGGAGAAGTATCGACAGGCGAAAGGCTGGGCCTGGTACCAGGGACGTGGCCCTGGGCGGATGGCGGCGATCGTGCTCTCTTGACGGGACGAAAATGATTCAAGCCGCGAAGAGGAGATCTGGGCAGCAAGCCGTGAGACGTATGGTTGGAAGCCGGCGGCGTGGTGAGAGTGGCAGTTGTGATTGTGAGGGAGGGGAGTGTAGGCTTCGCGTCGGCGGCCTTGACGTCGGCAGGGGTTGTCGGAGAGGCTGGTAGAGACTCCCGAGCCGTCGGTGGCACGGGGGACCCTCTCCTACTGCGCCGGAAGCGCGAGGCGAGATGATCCATGACTAGGGCGAGAGGAGAAGGAGGCGGAGAAGAAGCGGGGGAAGAGGAAGAGGAAGAGGAAGAAGAAGAGCCTGCACGCTGGCAAAGGAGACCTGCGGTGGAGATGGGATCGTGGATAGAAAAGGGGTAGAAGACGGTGGGAAGAGACAGCCGCCAATTCTCTCGGATGGTGTGGGCGGTGGAGAAGGCGATGCTGCTGCTTCTGCTTCTATTATTGTTGTTGTTGCTGCTGCTATTGTTGTTGTCGCTGCTGGTGCTGTCGATGCTCGTGATGATGCTCGAGAGGGCGAGGGCGACGGTGATGGCGACGGTGGCAGGCGACGGATCGAAGGGAGACGGAAGACGCACGCCAAGAGGAGGAGCGGGTTTTATATACGACCAAGACGAGGGAAGGAAACCCACGAACGGCATTCGCAGAGGGGATCTCGACCGACCGATATGCTGACCGTAGTGGACGTAGGAAAAACACAGTTGCTGGGAAGTTTGGACAGAAAAATAAAAATAGAATTATGTAAGTCAATAAAATTACGAAAAGAGTAGGGCCCAACTCAAAGGTGGGAGTTGCGAGACGGATAATGGGATGGATATGGATACGAATACACGCTAATCCATTGGTCACACCTGCCAGTGGATGAGGCGTTGTAGAGTTGTAGACTTCCCACTCGACGTTGATTGGAGCGATTGGGAATCCTTGCCCTGCCGATGGTGGGGCCGTTACCGCGACCGCGCTCTCGGGTGTCACAACTTCTCAGACTACAGCTGTCGCCAGCTGTAGTATAGAGCTATCGTCAATAAGATGTAGGTATGTTGGAAACAGCACGCGAGTCAGGCACATAATTCCATGAGGTAGCTACGTAGATCTACGGTACTAAAGTAGTACGTACTGGCAGGGTGTGCTACTCCGACGACGTCTGTCTAAGTACCTCTCTGCCTACCTCGAGAACGGATAGGTCGGCAAGTGTAGGTAGAATAGCTGTTGCTCGAAAAACAGCATCGCGAAGGAAGCCCCCCTCACCAGCGGATACAATTTAACAGCTCGGTGCTGTTATACCCCCTGTCTCATTCCAATACTGTCTCACTTGTATCCTCTCGTAGCCCGCTCCCTCGGGCGGCGCCATTCCTTCAATGCGGGTGAGTCTATGCCTCCTGAGACCCTGGATGTCGTTTGTTCTCTCCTCTAGATAGGTACTAAGTATGACGTGAGTATGTTGACGATTACGTATCGCTTAGCGCATGATAATATTTTTGTAAATGTGGTGGTTTTCTTCAGTGTAAAATTATAATCAATGTACTTATTTCAGACAATCTCCCCGCAATTTGTACGATCCATTTATTGGAATGTTCATTTCGCTTAAATCATATTGTACAATGTATATACCTAGGCACTTTCTATCCCGCGTTCCCCAAATCCTTATCCAACACGCTATTAGATCAAGGGACTTATGACATTATTTGAATAGATACCCAGGGTAGCTGTTGCTTCCATCCCGCCCAACTCTGAGGAGGAGTATATTATTCTGATTGGTAGGAGCTGTGGGTTTCTTCATGTCGGACTTGACGGCTGGCTTGGTGCAGCGTTTTTATCCGCACATGAACTGCAATTCGATGATTGGAATGGGCAATCAATAAACTAGCATTGCGAAGCTCGGGGGGCTAATGACTCTCAGCATATGTTTCGTGGTACGGCCCTGGGGTATTCATACTTTATTAATAGCAGGAACCCTTGGTTATTGTTTTGACAACTACTCTAAGATAATGCGTTTAGAACTAAGATCTTACGAACAAGGAGTGTACTTGAGCTGTACATTAATACATCAGAATGGCCGCAGATAGGATCGAAAGAATTGAGGCGAATGATCGGGAGGAGAAAACATAAGATGAAACTAGCATATGGAATGTTAGACCCATCGGGCGAAAACTAACTCTTAATTACTGTTCGTCTTAGCAGACGACAGAGAGCTTATTGTGGAAACCCTATTTAGAAACGATAGCGAATAGGGGCTTAGAGGCGGTGCTTATAAGACCAAGCGGAGTTAAAAGAGCAGAACCTCTACGTTGGAAACCAGCTAGAAAAGAGGAGATTTCACTTGCAAATCAGCATGCTTCTTGTTACTATTGTCATGACATAGCATTTCCTCGCATAGCAAGCATATATACCATTATGTTCATACCTGCGCTGGAATCCACGTGCACAACAATATGCTCAGTAGATAAATAACAAAAACCGCTTATTCCAGCCGAATTGATCTCGGCTCCTGTCCTTTTCCCGTCGTATCTCGGGGTGGTCGTGGCCGTTTATCATGATAACACAACCTCGAACTCAAAAGGTGATGTCAACAGGGCATATTCGTCCCTCGTCTTCGGTCCACAGGAGCCGCTTCCCAGGCCATGGTGCGCGGCATCCAGTCTCAGGACGACGTTCTCCGTCTTCTTCCTGCGCAGCTCGTGGGGGTGCTTCGCAGCCTCGACGTCCGGGACGCGATAGTGCGAGGCGCTGAAATCGAAGAGCCGCCTCCTCTCTCCCTCCTCTGGGGACGACGAGTCGTCGACGAACCGCGCCGTGACCTCCGCCCCGGACTCGGCGTGCGCGAACCGCACCCAGCGCGTGTCGGTGCGGTTGCCCCCCTCCTGCGGAAACTCGTAGTCCGTCCATAGCTCGTCGACCGAGGACACCGAGTACTCGCCCAGCCGCTGCGAGAGCTTCTTGTCGGCGTAGCTCTCGCCCGGCCCGCGGCCGTACCACGTTATCGGCTTTTTCTTCTCCTTCTTCGCGCCCTCCTCCGCGGCGGATCCGGCCCATGTACTAGGGAGCTCGAATGCGAGGCCGATACGCGGGAGTGTGCGGGGTCGGTTCTCGCCCTTCGGCTCGCCCTTCACACGTATTGATACGGACCCGTTCGCTTGGAATGTGTACGTGATGTCGAGGTCGATCGACCATGAGTATACGGGCGGTGCGAACCGTTGTTGCACTTGCACTACGAACGTGCTGCCGTCGTCGTTATCGCCTACTGCTCCCCAGCTGCTGCGACGTGTCCGAGATGATCCCAGATGGAGGAGTGTCTGCTTCCAATCCACGCCGTCTTGCGGGAAGTCGTTGTCGGTCTGCGCGCGGTAGAAGGTCACACTGGGGCTCGTGGCAAGGAACTCGGTGCCGTTCTTCTTGAATGAGCGGATCACCCCGTGTATAGGGCTGAAAGTCCAGGTTGCTGTCGAAGACTCGATGGTGATAAGGGTTGGCGTGTCTTTGATAACTAGCTCTCCTTTATTCTTCGAACGAATGAAAGGCTGCTCGTATATGACGTATTCTTCGAATGCGACCTCGTGCCCAGCTGGTACGAGGGGTGAGGACGCCTCTCGTTGGCGGAAGACGACCTGAATGACCTTTTCTCTGAAAAAGGAACCAAGGTAACCGAGGCCCTCGAAAAGTGAAAGCTCGGCGGTTTGTCCAGGCTTTATGCCCTTGGGTATTTCAATGGTCCCTTTCGTATATATCGGCTTTCCTTCTTCGAGGACCACGTAGCTGGCCTCGAGATGGTCTAAGGTGACGAAGTCGTACCGATTTACGATTGTGATCGTCCCTTCTGTGTGCGACACAACTTTGACAGGCTCAATCGCTTTCTTATACTCGATCAGACCTGGAGTGGGCGTGTGGTCTGAAAATAGGAGGCCGTCCATGACGAAATTGCCGTCGTTAGGAACATCGCCAAAATCGCCGCCGTAAGCGTAGAACTTTTCACCAGTCTCGTCATCCCTTTTCAGGAGCCCGTGATTTGCCCACTCCCAGATGAATCCGCCTTGAAGCGTTTCGTACTTGTAAAAGGCATCAACATACTCTTTGATGTTCCCAGGGCCGTTGCCCATAGCGTGGGCGTACTCGCATAGGATGAGAGGTTTGGTCTTGGTTTTGTCGTTGGCGAATTCAACCATCTCCTCGACTGGCGGATACATCCGGGAATACATGTCCGCCGTCTTAGCATAGATGTCTGGCTCGTAATGAACTAGTCGACTGTCGTCATACGACTTGATCCAATTGTACATGGCCACGTGATTGCGGCCATAGAACGCCTCATTGCCTAGAGACCACATTATCACTGACGGGTGCAGCTGGTCACGCCGTACAAGTTGTATGGCGCGGTCGACGTAAGCCTTCTCCCAATCGGGGTTATCCGAAGTCCACTTGGCAGCATTCGCTCGGGTCAGGAGCTGTCGTTGTCTGAAAGGGAGGGCTCGGTCTTCAGGAGATAATGCGGCATCGCCTAGATGAAGTTAAGACCTTTTCTTCCCCAAATGGAATGGAAAGAGAAGGCTCACAAATCGCCTCGAAGCCGTGGCACTCGAGATCGGCTTCATCTATGATCCAAAACTAGAGAATGTTAGCAATAAATCTCCGATAGAGTTGCTCAAGCGGCCTTACCCCTAACTCATCGGCCAGATCGTACAGGCTGGCATGGCTTGGCTGATGTGAAGTCCTGATGGCGTTAATATTGTAAGCCTTCATCAGCAGGAGATCTCGCTTCATAAACTCATAGGGCACGGCACGGCCATGCAACGGGTGGTGCTCATGTCGGTTGACTCCTTTCAACACGATCCTCTTCCCGTTCACTTTGATGAGCCCATCCTTCATTTCCACTTGGCGGAAGCCGACGCGCTGAGAGATGAAGCTAGCACCGTTCACCGATACCACGAGGTGATATAGGGTCGGGCTCTCCGCAGTCCACTTCGCCGGATTCTTCACGTCGATTGAAAGATCAATCGATCCGCCATTCACCTCCTTCGCGCCGCTTGAGATCAGGGGCTGCTTCTCTGGATCGTAAAGCCCTACTTGAATTTTACAGGAACCCGTAACATCGACTCTGATTTTGAGCTCGGCATCGATATAATCCTTGTCGAGTTTGGTCTGTATGAAAAGGTCCTCCACGCGCGAGTCGAATGGAAATCCGAAGAGATACACGTCTCGAAAGATGCCGCTCATGCGCCATTGATCCTGATCGGAGTCAGTAGCAGTAACAATGGCGGTGTAGGGGATTCGGATGCTTGATATTAGAGCCGCCGGCTACTACGCACCTGGTCCTCGATGTAAGTACCATCGCAATATTGGTAGACCTTGACGGCTAGGGTATTCTCGCCTGCTTGGTCAACTATACCGGTGACGTCGAATTCGGCAGGATTTCTGGAGCCTTGATGGTATCCGACTGCCTTGCCGTTGACCCATACATGGTAGGCTGAATCAACGCCCTCGAACCGCAATCTGAGCTGTGATTTCCGAAGACTTTGATTCACGGTAAATTTGCAGACGTAATGCCCCGTCTCGTTGTCTGTGAAGGGGACATTTGGAGGGTCGACAGGGATCGGGAAATTGACGTTCGTATAATGAGGGCCTTTGCCGTGACCTTCCAGCTGCCACATGCTTGGTACCTTTGTCCATTCCCATGCCGTCGTGTCAAATGCGGGATCTTCGAAGCCTTCCGGACCCTCGAAGGGGTTCGTGGCCAGGTTGAACCTCCATAATCCAGACAAGCATTGTCTGCTAGCCTTTGAAATATCGTAACTCAGAGCATCTTGTACCGAGCTATAGATATTGAAGTTTGCGCGCGGGGGAAGCGTACCCTTGTGAAGTACCTCGAGATTGTTCCAGTCTGGCTGCGATGGCGGATGAGCCTTGGGGGAAGACATGACGCGAAATCCCTGGGGCTGGGTCTGTGGGTTATAACTTATCACAGAATTTCTGCTGCGACTAGAACTGATAATTACAAGTTTTCTCTTTCCTCTGTCTTTATTAGCGATGGTTTATGACGTTCCGCAACGACAATCGCATACCCCGCCCCCGCTCCGGGTAGACGGGAACTAATGCTGCCTAGGAATGTCGAAGATCGGATGACCCCTGAACACCAGGGTAAATGCTTGGCGGCACTACTGGACGGCCAACAATTTGATTCCCCAACAAGACCCAGAATTGACGGGGAAAAGATGTTGTTGTTGTATTCGTTCTAGTAGACCAGTCCAGTGCAGGAAGCAGCTAAATACTGTAGCAGTCCTGTATACCTCCTTCCCAGCCAACGCAGGCTACGCCTGCCCCACTACTCCCACACACAAGAGAGCCGCCCCCGGCGACTATCAAGTGATGCCATCACCAATATACCGAACGGCCAAACGACTGTTGACCTTCAGACCTCCAAATACCACCTGTATACCGCCCTAACCCAGACTAATTCTCCTGCCCACAGGCGATTCGGGAGGCCGATGAAAGGGAGGCAACACACACAGAACACACTCCAACCCAGACTAATTCTTCTGCCCACAGGCGATTCGGAAGAGCCGATGAAAGAGAGGCCGAAAATAGAGTCGAAGTCGACATCAGAGTGCCGTTGGCATAGAGGGTAGCTCCACTTGGCCGTACGAGGCAGGGCTTGTAGTATGTTGTATAGTGTAAATAAACGTAGGCCGTACGAGGCTTGAAACGATGATTTGGACGATGACTTGAAGGGCTTCCAAACGAGGTGGATGTGTAGGTCGAAGGCAGGGTCGGCAGGGTGCAGAGCCCCCTGTACGGCCGGGCCGTACGACGACGTCTAGCGATGCATTTGATGGATCTAATTAAATAAAAAAGTGCAGTGCAGTATTTAGATACAATTAGTCTGTCTTCCAAAGGCCGGGAGGTCGTTGATCTGCCTCACCGAGGACACCAGCGTTGACGGGGAAAAAGATGTTGTTGTTGTATTCGTTCTAGTAGACCAGTCCAGTGCAGGAAGCAGCTAAATACTGTAGCAGTCCTGTATACCTCCTTCCCAGCCAACGCAGGCTACGCCTGCCCCACTGACCCCTCACTCGGTATTTTAGTCAAATGGTGACCCGCAGACGTCTATGCACGTCCTGCAAGGTACCACAACCCCGGAGAGGGCCTATTGTTGTTGCAATTATGTGGAAGTTCTTACAATATGCCTTGAGCGCGTCGGACTTGACACTCTATAAAAGGGAGGTGCAATATAAACAGTGCAGGGCAACACACGGGGCTTGAGCTATGTCTACATGCATGAGTTGCGATGCGCAAACCATAATCCTCAGTTAGCTTGCAAATTTCACGTCGTAGGCCTCTCTCAAATTTCAACTTCTTTCCAGCTCGAATGTTGGCTTGGGAGTGCTAGGGTTCATAATAGGTTAGCTGATTCATCTTACCAATTCTTTTCAAAATTGGTACAATTTCTCTACAGTCAAACCGTGTTCCGAGTTAAATAAGGCTTATCCACGCGTTTAACTTCCTCGCGCAACGAATGGCTTGTACGCGAATGCATGCGACATTGTGGCGTATGTGACGATAACGGGACTGCGTGGGTATGCTGTCTAGAGCAAGCCATCTCTATGGAATGCCGATGCTTTTCAGCTGACTGTCGACCAGCTAGTTCCACTGTGACAGGGGCGTTTTCCCGTGCCCCGGAGTAACTAGAACTTGTGTCGTCACCGACACCGACATTTTTTCAGTCGCTAGAACCGCAGGCCACGACGGACATTGCAAAATTGCATATTTAACTAGGGTCTCATTTTTCCAGTCTGACATCCTGGCTTAATCAACATCTTTGACAATTTCCTGTTCAAGCTGAGTCACGATCGCGCTAGCTATTCAAACTCCGCCAAAAGCCATCAACAAAACTCCGCCGATCGGGGCTTACGAAGCCTCACCAAACTCCGCTTCAGCCGCCTTATCAGATGTCCGAAATACATGTCTCAGCTTATAATTTTACACATTCTATAAGTTCGACTCGAATTCCCTTCACAGACATGGTAATAAACGTTCATCTCTTGGTTTACCCTGTTCATGCTCTTCTGCCAAGATGAAAATCCTCATCACTGGTGCCAGCGGTTCACTCGGAGGCGGATGCCTTCGGCAATGCCTCTCTCACCCGAAAATATCCATCGTCGTAGCATTCGTACGGCGTGAGCTTCCCGCCGACATATCGAGCCACCCGAAACTCAAGTGCGTCGTAATCAAAGATTTCTCGCAATGGCCGGAGGATGTTCTGCAGGGGCACGCGGATGCTGCGGGTATGATCTGGTAAGTCGGCCCAAAGACGCGGAAAGCTAAGATTTGTGTCAATTAGAATTCAGGTTTTTGCTGACTTTGATGGCTCAAGGGCTATGGGGTCGTATAAAGGGAGCCGCGAAGCAGACTTGGAATACCCCCTCGCGTTCTCGGCGGCCATGGCGCGGGTGTTGGAAACCAAGCCAGCGAGGGCTCCGTTTAGATATGTGCACCTGGGTGGCATGTTCACGCGCCAGGATCAGGAGAAAAAGCTCTGGTGGCTGGAATACCCCCGCAAGATCAGGGTATGATATGCTCCCGGCCCCGGCCTTAGCCCCGGCCCTGGCCCCGTGTCCGAGATCTCGAAAAGCTGACAGCGATTCCAGGGATTGGCCGAGGCGGAAGTCATGAAATTCGCCCATAGCCATGATCGCGTATGGACGACAATCGTCGTCAGGCCCGGCGCTGTCGTGACTGAGAATATTTTTGGCGCCCGGACGATCGTTGCGGTGCTGGGAGAAAACTGGTGCGTTGGGATTGAGGAGCTTCGCGTGTTCATGACGCATCTCGTCATTGGGGGCGAAGAGGGGAATTCCATCTTCGAAAATGCTCGTATAGCGAGACAGGGTAAGGAATTGATGAAGAGTGAAGAGTATTCGATGAGCTGAGGAGTGAGCGTGCGCTGAAACGGGCCTGGCGGAGTAACCGGCTACTAACCGAGCCCATCCTCACGATATATGCCGCCTTAAACTTTTACCAAGCCATCGGCTTTAATTCGTGTTTATTGTCTAGAATTATCTTTATAATACAGAAACTTACAATAAAAAATTTGGCTAGCTTACGGTATGAAGTATCAGTTTGGTTTACTAGATCGTAGGGAGTTGTATACCGCCTCCGTTGGCAGTTTCTGCACCTCAAATGGCGTCATCAATTCCATTCCGACCGATGAAAATGCTAGCGCGACTTACCACCGTTTTGTTTCAGAGCGTTCCCGCCTTGACATCGTGAGACAACCCGGCTGTGCTGATAATTATTTGATTATCGCTAAGCTCGGCAGGCTGCATGCTTCGCAACTTACGTATGGGGGTACTAACTGATCAGTGAGTTGGTCGAGATCATACTGCACCATGACCATTTCCATATATAGATTAGCTTCCCGTGAATTTCGGAGAGGCGTTGAGAAGAACGCCGTTATATGGCTTTGTGGGTGAAAATAAAGGGGCCCGTGAGCGCCTACACTATTCGGAGACGAAGATTCCAATTGAGTTCGATATTCCTTTCAACGCTATCTTCAATCATGAAACCTACCTCAGAATTGCGTGATTGACTGAAGATAAGATTAAGCTCTTCAGTCTTCCGTAGTGAAATGATAAGAAATGATAAGTGCCACAGGTACACCACTTTGAGCGCTGAACCCGCTGAGAAGCGCAATACTGTTCACGTGAGACCATCAGATCTCATAACTTCGACAGTGCTATAAGAGGTGCGGAGCTATATCTTGCCCCCTCGTCAATGAGATTTTTGCATTGAATAGGCTTTGAAAACGTCGTCAACGACGATGGAAATGATGAGCGTGTATTGATAGCTCAATATGCCGCGCATTACTTATCACTGTTTAGTGTAGAAGTGTTGAAGTTTATATAGTGCATAGTGCAACTTCAGTGCAACGGGCTGCAATGGCAAGCTGGGTCTCAGCTGTGATATCGGTTTCGGTTCCTATACTTGGGATAGACTAAGCTAAGATACACCCATAAATTAATTTGACGCTTTAGTGTTTAGGCAGATGATATTTGAATTTTGTATATATGTGAATCAATTGTCGCATCAAGGATTCTTCACGTTGATGGTGTATCTCTACCTACACGAAGTACGGACCTTGGTTTCTGTGGACATCACGCAAAACCTCGACATCGTCAATGATACTGGGCTGATCCTTGTCAACCCGTGTTAATACGAAAATCATGAATTACGGAATTGCACTTATGAGGCGATATCGGAGCTAGAGCCAGCCTCCCTACGTATTCGAAAGCCGAAGCTACTATCAAGACGGGCAAATGGAACTTGATCCCAAGTCTCTACATACAGTAGTAAGTCTTTACTCTTCGCGTGACCCTCACACGACTTCTATAATTGATGAGCCGAGGGTGGGCCTGCATGGCCGTACCGAGCAATTACTACCTACCGAATTATCTACCTAGTGTACGCCCCAGTTTATTGGTTACGGCGGGATCTAGTAAACCAGGAACAACATCTACAGGGAATCCGGGAAAAAAGGCATCCTCATACCATCACCTCATTGTACTCATGCTTACCATTTATACAGGCAGGTTGCCCATACCTATCATACACTCCTATTCGGTATTATCGTTCTTCTCGGTAGGCTCTGGCAATAAATTAGGTACCACACTAGCCCGTCCATTGCCGAAGATATTTGGGCGTAGCGCATGTGTCGAAAACGGGGCCGGCACCTCATTACGAAGTCTTCCTACTACTTAATCAGTTAGTCGTGGCGGTCTCCGCCAGATCTAGAGGCGCGGAAAGGCAACGAGCTCCGGCAGAGCTACAGTAATTCATCCTGCCAACTGCAACAGTCGTCCGATTGCGGCAACACGGTGCGTTTTCAAGCGCGCGATATGGGCCACTGGTTGAGTAGACAGTGCTGAGTTCCTATTTCTATACAAGAAGAAGGCTGTGTGTCTCTTCAACATGGGGGCTGTTGGTTTAGGTAGGTATTGGGATGTCTGTACTTACTCACCTCAGGTAGCAGTCGGCAACTCCGGCGTGGCACGACGGGTCAAAAAAAGCGAGGGAACGAATATAGATAGAGCGGGGGCCATGTGGTGGTATACGGGGACTGTACGGTACGTGTCACAAGTGCAAAGAACGGGCATTGAAGATATCCATTGATATTCACTGCCACTTATGAAACCAGGATGCATGTCAAGGCGACATGTTGCCTATTTCACATGTGTACCGTACAGGAGTGGATGGTATTGTGGAGAAGTTTGAGTAGAAAGAAGCCTTAGCTCAGAATTAGGTACCGAGGAGTCTAGATTCAATGTTGTTTACATCAATGCGAAAACATTGCCTCGTTGGCCCCCTGTATTGACAGAGCATTGGGTGTATGTAGGTGAGGTGGATTTTAGATATCTGACCGTACCTGTGGGTCCTACCTTATAATACCCACACTGCACCAGTGCATAGTGGGCCATTTAATCTGTAACCCTTCAGAATCTGTAACCAAGCTGTACTTTCTGACAGTATGTACATTTATATAGGCTACACATACAAAAAGTACTTATTTACTGCCATCGTACCAATAGCACCAACATAGCATATATATTTTTAATAAATAAAAAATCTATATGCTTATATTAGTTACGTTTATCTTTATCTCTATATGTTAGTTTTATATTTTTTAAAGCGTTGTAGCCGTATATTGCAGTATAATAATTTGGCTGTATTTTGACAAAAGCGGCCACATCTTAGCAATATGTATAAAATATCAACACTCGTTAAAATAACAGCAATAACAGCATTATATATATAAAAAAAATAGCTCGGAGGTAGAGAATACTATAACCTATATTACTGTATGTTTTATTATTATTATATATATATAATGCTGAAATGCAGGTGTGCAACGGTGTAGTGCACATGTAAGTATTTAATATATACTTAAGTTTATATGAGAAATTGTATGTGCAGGCTTGTACTTACAGAATGGTTACAGATTCTGAAGGGTTACAGATTAAATGGCCCACTATGCACTGGTGCAGTGTGGGTATTATAAGGTAGGACCCACAGGTAATCCTGAAAGTAAGAAGTTTGGGGCTTACCTGGGCGCCTGGGTTACCCAAAGGTTCAAGTACCAATGTAGTACCCATACCCGCCAACACAGGGCATATAAAGTTGTTGATGGGGTCAGGCAGCGATTCGGGCGAAGGTACTCGTACCTCGGTGTACAGGTGTTTCGGGTGCGGGCTGCGTCGGCACCCGAGTAGCTGTGAAGTAGACGGTACCCCTAGGGTTAGGTAATCGTCTCAATCTTGACCGCGGACTGGGGTACCTAAGGCAGGGTGAGTACTAAGAGGTAGGCGTAGCCAAGTACCCGAATTGTACCGGTACATGTAGCGAGCTAAAGTTAGGGCGGTGGGCGCGGCGAATGACACGCGCTGGAAATTTTCAAACCGCCAAGGACAATTGATCATGTCCATCTTCCCTCTTCTCACTCCTTTCTCCTTCGTTTCTTTCTCCAGCCCACTCGCACGCTCCGTCACGCACGTCACGTCTACCCACCACCATCCGCCGCCAATCCTCCCTCTTGGTCTGGGTAGCCTGTCGAATTCCCTTCTATTCTTTCTTGCCGTCTCGCCCTCGCCCTCGTTGACGTTGACATTGACATTGCCATCTGGTCTGTCATCTGTCCTCGCCCTGCCCGGCTTCGTCGTCGTCGTCGTCATCGTCGTCCTGGTTATCGCCGGCGTGCCCTCTGTCGCCCGTCTCAGACCTAGACAAAGTCAATCAACTTCTAGTGCCACCACGCCGCCCGCTTGACAACACCACAAGCCGCAGCAGCACTAGAACGAGTAGCAGGAGAAGTGGTCTCTACAACCCATCTGGTAAGTCAAGCCGGCCAGAACCACCCTCGTCTCTCCAACACAACACACAACACGACACAACACAACGCAGCATAGCACCCAACCAGCCCAGTTCCGTGATCATCCACCCCACCTGTCTATCCATTCATCTGTCTGCCTATCTGCCTCTCAATCCGTTCAACGTTCCAATTCAAGACGAGCAATGCGTAGCCCTACACTGCTCTTCGTTCTGCGCTTGACGGAGCTGACCGATACCGATTAGCTACCCCAAGATTTGCACACGAGAAAAACTGTCTACCGAGACGTCTACCGAGAACCCGGCCTGGACCTCGGACTCCACCCAGCAAGTCTACTAGCAACCGCGCTCACGCTTGCATTGCTATCAGGGAGCCTTGATCCGCCAACTGACAGCTCGACCACCCGACGACAAGAAACGAAGAGAAACCCACCCTGCACACGTACCTCATACTGTGGCTTTGACTAGTCATGGCGGAACCGTTGCAGTTTGTTTACCGAACCCAGAAGGAGATTGGCGTCACTGACGCTGCGCCCGTCTACCTACCTGTTCCCGGGTTCGTCAAGCCTGAAGGGAATTTGCGGTGTGCTGTCTATTCGCCCTGCGGCCGGTACCTCGCTTGGGCGTCTAACGAACGTGTCTCCGTTGTTGATGCTTCCTCCGGTCATGTCCTCGCCACTATCATCGTAGCGAACGTATTCGACGTCGCCTTTTCTCCTCATGGCACCTATCTGAGCACCTGGGAGCGTCCTGCGAAGGATGAGAATGGCGACGCCACCAAGAACTTGAAGATCTGGCGTACTACCGAGGAGATCACGGATGGTGCCGAGAAGCAACCGATGGGCCGGTTCGTGCAGAAATCCCAGACTGGCTGGAATCTGCAGTACACCTCGGACGAAAAGTACTGCGCCCGCCTCGTCACGAATGAGGTGCAGTTCTATAGCAGCGATGACCTGGCCACCGTGTGGAATAAGCTGCGAGTCGAGGGAGTCACCGACTTTGCTATTGCTCCCGGCCAGAGCTACAATGTAGCTGTCTTCGTTCCCGAGCGAAAGGTATGGACATCCTCTATTGTTACTATGCACACAACAACCTTAAGACGACGTCAACACTAACACCCCGACTCTAGGGCCAGCCAGCTGCGGTCAAGGTTTTCAACGTTCCTCAGTTTTCGAGCCCGATATCCCAAAAGACTTTTTTCAAGGGTGACAAAGTCCAGTTGAAATGGAATAGCCTGGGCACGAGCCTGATTGTGCTGGCACAAACAGACGTTGACAAGTCAAATAAGAGCTACTATGGTGAGACCACGCTCTATCTTTTGAGCGCCAACGGAACCCTCGACGCTCGCATCACCCTGGATAAGGAGGGACCCATCCACGACGTGTCCTGGTCGCCCAACGGAAAAGAGTTTGGAGTTATTTATGGTTATATGCCCGCCAAGACGACGATCTTCAACCATCGAGCGGTCGTCTCTCATTCGTTTCCTCTTGGGCCTCGCAACACCATCATTTTCTCTCCCACTGGCCAATTTGCATTGGTCGCTGGCTTTGGCAATCTTGCCGGCCAGATCGATGTCTATGACTTGGAGAAGGACTACAAGAAGATCTGCACCATCGAGAGTGGAAATCCTAGCGTTTGCCAGTGGAGCCCTGACAGTCGCTATATAATGACGGCTACGACGTCTCCTCGTCTCCGGGTCGACAATGGTGTGAAGCTTTGGCACGTTGGTGGCGGTATCATGTATCATGAGGATATGGTCGAACTGTATAACGTATCGTGGAGACCGTGCCTACCTGAGAACCTTCCCCGTGGCGACCCATTGAATCCGGTTCCTACGCCACACGATTCTGCCCTCAAGTACCTAGGCACAGTCAAGACCCCATCGAAGCCCGTTGGCGCCTATCGACCGCCTGGCGCACGAGGCACATCTACACCGCTCCACTTTCGCCGTGAGGATGAAGGCGGTGCGGCTCACGTAGTGAGCAATGGGACATCGAGCGTGGGTCCAAACGGGTTTGGACGACCGCGCCGCCAGGTCCCCGGTGCGGATTTACTCGAGTCGGGTGTACGCTCCGTACCTGGTGCCAATCCTGCACAGGTACCTGGGGCTGCTGGTGACGAGGGTCTGTCGAAGACCGCATTGAAGAATAAGAAGAAGCGGAACAACAAGAAAGCCAAAGAAACTGAGGATCAAGGCAGTTCGAATTCGCTGGCGCCTCCCCCTCAGGAGTATGGTCCTAGCTCTGGAAATGAAGGACGAAGCCCTGAGCGCCGAGGTAACCATCAGCAGAATCACCAGAGACACCACCGGAGTCGCTCGCGACACAACGCCCATGGGAGTAACAATCCCGAGCGCAATCGCAGCAGCAACCACCAGAACGGCCAAGCCTCTAGAGCCATTCCCCAAGTGAATACATCGCAGCCAGCTGCGGACTCATTATTGTCTCCTGGTGGCCAGAACCCGGCTTCGAAGAAACTGCGAGGTCTTCAAAAGAAGATTCGGGCAATTGAAGATCTTGAGATGCGTCTTGCCAGCGGCGAAAAACTAGAGGATACTCAGATGAAGAAGATCGCCACGAAGGTCACGGTTCTGAAGGAACTTGAGAATATAGACAAGGATCCTCAAGCCATCTAGGAAATCAGAAGCATCGGCGCTTCTGAATGTTGGGATCCAACGTTTTGGGTTATGTTGGACACGACCAGCACGCTACCCTATCCGTTATCCCAGCTTACTAGATACAAGAGGGGAAAAAATAAGACGAGGAGACATAGGTCCGGAGGTACAATGCAGGCCAGCCTACGTGTTCACACATTTCTCCCTCCCATTTGACTTTGTTCATCATAACCCGGGTGTTGATTACGCGGGACGACGGCGTTGACGTCTCGTCCAGTCGGTGAACGGAGCGTTGCTAAACTCCCCAAGTTTGCAACGTTCGAGAAGAATCAAGACTTGTATGCGGGAGAAGGTAGGCTAGCTGCATCATGTACTGTGGCGATGTCATAGACGAGAGCTAGTTGTATAGAAAATGATTGATCAATAGTTGCAATCTAATGCTTCGAATTGAGACTCGTACAACATTATTAAATAGTGCTGGTCACCAGAATCGAAGGGTAAAGACATGATGACTGGAGAAATTAACTACCTGGGTGCCTGGGCACTTACCTTTGGTACGTGTTGATTTGCAACTGGGGTGATTACTCGCGAAAAGGACCTTGGCACCATTTCATCGAACGAAATGGGAAGAGTTCATGTTTTAATATTCACACTGTAATTATAGCACTTCGCCTATGAGGAGTATATGGTGGTTGATATTGTGAATCGTTTATAATTCTCCTTCATTTCTATTTTTTTCTAAAACTTATGTAGGACTGGTTTTTTTCCAAGTCGCTAGTAATGCTTATTCTAGATGGAAAGGGGGGTACTTAAATAGGGGCTTAAAAAGAGGAGTTGTTGAGAGTTCCACAGCACTCTAAGCCCCGGCCCCCCAATTCTTTTTCCCTCTCTCAATAAAAAAGATAGATACGGCGATGTAGCTTAGGTCTATGTCTTAATATACAAGACAAAGATTATGAGTATATTGCAGTGCTGCTGCTGGCAATTAGATCCTTATGCTGCTTTCCCCTGTACATGGCAAGCAATAATTAGCAAGAGCAACAACAACAACAACAACAACAATATACACAAGTTAGAAGTGTTGCCTAGGTAATAAAAGCCGAATGTTAGTGTGTTGTCCAAAGTCAATGGGAGTCAAATTCTGAGTCATTATGGTTCATATATATGCTTTCTATTGAACAAATTAATCTTTGACAACATTGAGCTAAACACATTAGATGTATTCTGAGCTCGAAACTCATATCCAGTAGCTTTTCAACTAACCGTGTGAAAATGCCCCGTACCACCACCAAACTTCCGCCAGCCGTACTTCAGACAAACCCTAAACAGCTCCCGTCTCAAACGCCGTCTCCCCAGAAACCGTATCTCGCCAGCTTACTCCAGAGAGAGCACAATTCGGCTATGACGACGCCCAATATCCGAAGGAGGAGAGCGCGGCGGTGGCGACGAGGGCGACAGACGCCAGGACGCCCACGACGGCGCAGAATCCGAAGATCAGTTTCCCCTCCCTCTTGTCCAGGCGCCGCAGGACGATGCACGCGGACGCGGCCCAGATGCACACGGTGGCCGTCCTGCCGACGGGCTCCACGAAGGCGTCGCACTGGGCCCGGGCCCGGGCCCGCGCGTACGTCGCGTCGGTGTCTGTGTAGGTGAGGCAGACCAGCTTGCCGGGGAGGTAGCCGGCGACGCTGCAGATGTGGTAGAGGCCCTGCATGAAGAAGAGGATGTAGACGGCGCATTGGAGGAGCTCGAGTGCGCGTCGCGGGGTTGGCGTCTCAAGCTTGAAGCCCCGGATCGGGACGTGGTCTCCTTTCCCTTCTACTTCTTTTTCTTCATCGTACGCCGCCTTCTTGGGCTCTGGCTTGGTCGCGACGCGACGTCTATTCCTGAGACACATCTCACCGGGGAGAGGACTTGGTTTCTGGTCTTCTTCTTGTGATTTGTGTGCCATGGTGGGATGGATGGTGTTGATGGGGAGGTGGGCTTGGGAAGGAAAAATATTGCTGGTGTTATGGGAATTGTTGTTTTAAGTATTAAGGAGCTGGCAACGGTGAAGTATCGGGCTTGACGATGTTGTATTTTTCAGTCGTGTATTGGTACAATGTTGCAGTTATATTCCGTGACGGCCCGCGAAATGTGTGAGAATGTGATGTATAGTAGGATGGGAAAGAGAAGTGGAATAAGGAAGAGCTCTAGTGCCGTCTTCTATAGATTTATAATTCGCTGTCAACGTAGGACGTGAACTCTGCTGGCTTTTGAGTTGTTCTTTCACATATTCTAATCATGCTACTCGAAGCCTATTTATTTTAGCGTCCGCTGGTATTGCGCTCGCCAGGAAGAAGCTTTCTGGAGCCGGGTTGTCTCTATCCTTAATATCTTCCACGCAACAGTCCCCGGTCCGCTAGAGGATCCTCAAGGGCAAGTAAGGTCACTCATTATAAGTCGATGAAGCCTCGATGGTACACGGTTCTCAAAAAGCCGTTGCCCACTCGGGATAGACCTCCTCCTGCCTCGGCGTCGAGGCCACATTTCGATCGTGAATGTGGTCCCGAAGGGGCAAATCCATGTGTTGGCTGTGTTCGCCCATATCTACGCCTCTCCTCTGTATATATCGGGCGAACCCCAGCGTCTGTCTCTTCCACTCCTCCCTGCTCACCTTCCCGTCGACATAGTCGGCGTAGATCATGGCATCGAACGCGGCCTGCGACGTCGACGCCACGGTGTGTGGGCGAAATCCGGCCAGCGCGTCTCCGATCAGGACGACCTTCCCGCCCCAGTACTCGTGCTCCGGGCTCAACACGTCAGTCACGGCCTGTACGAAGGGCTTCTTGGTCCCGCAGACAATCTCTGCGAACTGCGGCGGGAGACGCTCGCGTGCCAGCTTGCGCTGCTTCTCCCAGGCCGCTGGATCGGTCATGCCGGGTGGCATGGTGATAGTCCGGCGTCGCCCGTTGCGATCCGTCATTATTTCTTCCAGCTCCGGCGACCCTTCGGGGAAATTAGTGTAGTACACGAAATTAAGGAGTCGTTTCCCGGGCTCGACGGTGCCGTCCTTGCCGGGAATGAGGTACGTCAGGATCTGGACACCCGGGCAGTGAAAGAAGGTGAAGCGCTCGCAACACGTCTTTTTCGTTTCTTCGCTCGCCTCGTCTTCCTGCAGCGTCCCTCGTAGTGCGCAGTACCCCGCGTACGTTCGCTCCACGCCGGGCTGGACGAGCTTCCGGATCGTAGAACTCGGCCCGTCGGCGCCGACGACGATGTCCGCGAGGATCGAGCCCTCTTCGCCCTGGCTACTCTTCCAGAAGACGCGAACACCGCCACCGCCCGCTCGCCCCCCCTCGCTCGACCTTTCCTCCTCCTCCTCGATTCCCGTGACGTTTCGATCGTGGAAATGCACTCCTTTGCCATGGCCCGGAGCCGGATCCGGGACCTCGCAATAGGGGCTCCTCACACCATCGTAGTTCGCGCGCATTAGGTAGTACGTCAGGTCCCAGGACGTCATGTTCTGCACCATCTCCTCCTTGTGCACGATGCGGCCTTCGCGATCGAGGTACTGTCGCGCGTACGACGTCACCGCCAGTGGCCGGTGGCAGCGATTATAGCGCTCGAAGAAGTCGAGCATGTCGCCCCCCGCGACGATGCCCGCCCCCTGGTCCTGCAGGAGCGGCTTCGGGTTGCGCTCCAGGATCGTGGTGTCGTGGCCAAGGGCCTTGAGCGCCAGACCCGTGGCGAGCCCACCTAGCGAGCCCCCTACCTGGCGGCTCTCATGGTTATCACTGGATTGGATTCATGAAGGAGGTGATACCGCAATAGATACCAGGGGGGAGACTCAAAAAAAACTCACTATCACGAAGTGTAGCTTATCTCTGTTGCCGCCGCGTTTCCCCTCTTCCTGCCCCTCTTCATGCGAGTCCGTCAAACTCACAACCATCGTATCTCACACTTGCTTGGCGCTTTCACAATCTAACCTAGTCTCTTCTAAGAATAACGATTAACGATGAGGGGACGGGTGTCGCGACAACCAACGACAACAGCACCGTGTTAATCTTCATTCCAGATAAAATGTTCTGCTCAAGACAACGGCATAATTACTCCCGCATTTGGTATGATGAACGTGTTGGAGATCGGGTATTTATGACGTCAGCATAGGCTAAATGCGCGGCCTGCCTCTATACACGGACGGCACTTGTGAGGGGAGACACAGAAATACGTGAGAAGCGGATGTTTACAAAAATGAGATATTACCGCAAGCACCGAGAGAGAGAGGAGAGGTCACATCCCTAGTGCCTACTGGGTATACTATGCTCCCTATACTTATTATTCAGCTAAGCCTGCGCCGGCGCATCGCGTTTGTCTGATGGAGGTTTAAGTCCATGTCAGCGCTTGTGTGAAATATACTGACACCTACATTTTTCAACTAAACTACACTAAATAGGCTTTTATGCCATTGAAAGAAATTATAAAACGAGAGTAGACGAGCCGCAAAACCGAATGCATGTGTATAGCGAGATTCGGGGAGTGTTACTACAAGTATGAGTGAACATGCCCGATAAATCTGGAGTGTGTAAGTACTTTTCTTGTTGCCAGGATACGAGGATGGAATTTCGCAGTTTTCCCTAGAGGATCCAGAATCTCGGGACAGGAACACAACCTTATCCAGAGGCTGAGTGTTGTTGATATTCCTGCATGCCACTTAATCGATCCAAGGCCGAGGACAGAAAGCTTTTGGGACCCAGTGATCCGGCGTCCCGGCCCAAGGACGGAATCCGAAGAGTTATCGCTCATCGCGTGAGAGGCGACATACCGTTTGTATAGTAAGTCGACCTGAAGCCCCGTGCATGCATGGTTCGCCAACGAGTTGCCAAACGCCAAGAACAGCTGTCACGGCACATGCTGCATACCTACTTAACGTACATACACAGCTAGCGATGCATGCAGCGTGTCTCGGTATCGACCCCCCCACAACGGATGTAATAATAACTCAAGATATAGGCTCTAGGAATAACCAAGCCGTGAGGCTGAATCCCGCGGGATTACATTGGCGGCGCCTGTTATCCAACCAACGGCTTTCTTACTCTGGCTGGTATGCTCCCACTGGCATTTATTACGTGCATGACAAGGTTGGCCTAACTACGCCGGCATGGCACGTTTGGGATTGGTGGATCACATCTGTCTACAGGCATTAAAAGAAACCAAGAGGCTAGATCACAAGAGCCGCGTTACCGGCTTTCATAATCGACGGTTCTCTCGGCGGAGTGCGGGCGATGATTATCATTTGATGCCCCTGGATCCTTAAACACGAAAGACGAATTATAGTGGTGAAGACTACCTAACTTAGGTAGTGTTAATGAAGGTTTGTGATTGATCCTAAATCTACCCTCCGTCATGAATTATGGTCATATCCAATCAGTTGCATATCCATGCAACCCTGACCAATCTATAAAACCGCATTGCCGCTTGCGCCGTGACCTGAAGACCTTACTTCTACCGTGGGAAAGACCCGACCGTTAAAACCAGCGATGCCTAGCAGTGCCGCTTGAGCCGTGCCATCTCAACAGTCAATCCTGGGCCGAAGCTGCACATGACAACGTCTTTCGTGCCGGGGCCCATCGTCCGTAGCTTATCGAGAACAGCCAGCACTGTCACGCTCGCCGTGTTGCCCCTCGTCTGGTACACGGCGCTGGTGGCCCGGAGATTGTGATCGGGGATGCCTACGGATTTCTGTACGCCTTGGATGATGGCCGCACCACCTGCATGTAAGGCCCAGTCGCATTTCGCTGGCGGCGGCAGATTCCTTTTGCCGAAGAGCCGCTCGAGTGGCCGGTGTACAGCCGCTGCCGCGTGCTTAGGCAAGGTCCTGGATAGATAGACTAGGAACCCCTGTGACACGGTTGTGACCGAGACCTCGTCGTAGGTTCCGGCGGCGACATTCTGACACCAGTCGGCGATGGTGAAGAGTCGCGGCATCTTCTCCGTCAGTGCGAGGTCGTTGCAGAGGACGACGGCCGCCGCGCCATCGCTGAACAGGGCGCCGCCGATACGAAGCTTCCCGGACTTGTGCGCGGCCTCGAGCTCGGCGCGGAGGTTGATGCTGCTTAGCTCGCACGCCACGACAAGGATGCGGGCGGGCTTGCCCCGAAGCGACGAAGCGCAGGCCATGCTATTGGCGACTCGCAGAGCGGCCAATCCTCCCGCGCATCCCGAGCCCGATATTAGCGACCGCTCGGCATCTCCCGAGATCCCTAGCTCCTTGGCGACGAGGTGGTCGTAGCCCGGGCACTTGCAGTTCGTCGCCGTCACGGACACCATGTGGGTGATGGCGGATGCTGGGATGCCGCTCTCGTGCAGAGCCTTGCGGGCGGCCCCGGCCGTCAACGGAGGCGCGTATTTGTCGAACGCCTCGTGAACCTGCTCGATGGTCGGGGGAACGGGCCCCCGCCACATGGGATCCTTCCAGCAATCGAGAACGGCCCGCGTCTCGACGCCCGTTTGGGCGTTCACCATGAGAAGCTTCTGAAGCCTGGCATCGCATCGCGTGTTAGGTGCTTTTTCATCTTCATCAGGACATGGGCGGACGGGACGTACCATGGAGCATCGCTTGGATATATGGCTGCTGCCCATTCTCGGAGTTCATCTGCCCTGACGAGGAGTTCGGGAAATTGAGATCCTAAGCCCGTGATGGTGAGACGGTCACTGAGCTCTTGTGCCAAGTCTTCGTTAGCGTCAGGAGACGGAGAGGACCAGTTGCCACCCATTTTCTTTCAAGGTAGGTAGAATAAAGATCCAGAAGTCGAATTGGTCCGAACGGTTTGGTTCTGTTGCTTGTCCTGTAACTTTTCAATCCAGACCGAGGCCTCGCCTCCCTTTAAATGTCCAGCCCAGCGCTCAGAGGTCATACTGACCAAGAGTCAGACTGCCATCCTGATCTGACTAACATGAATGGGGCCCATCCCCAGTATCGTTCCCAGGAGTCCGAAGGAGATAAGGCGTCCTTGAACAGGTGGACCCCGGGTGCATTATCGCATCGTCATCATGGGACGTGGAGGCTCGACGGCTGAAGATTGATTACAGAATACCGCAAGAAAGGCGTCAAGCGATGATCACAGACATTCGTGAATCGTCTCCCGGAGCCCAGGACGCCAGCCGCAACGGCACGCCAAGATAGGAGCACGCAATGGAACTGGCTAATTGTGGGTAAGCGAGCCGCAAAGCTTAGTAAATACTAACTCGAATACTCGGGGTCGTGGTTCGATAGATAGCGTCCATGACACAAATTAGACAGCGCAGAATGTTTGAAACAGTTAACTCACGATGCAAGTCCCGTCAAAGATGACGAGAAGAGTAATAATGCCCTTATCTGCGATAGCTTGCTTGGTGTGCGAGATAAGGACAGGGGTTGCCGATATTGATGCATGAGGCTAATTCGTAGCTACTTTTGGGCAATCAATGTCTGGCGCCTGGAATTTCGGTATAGGTAAGTAGATACCTAGAATGTTTGAAAGTGAGCATACAACTATTCCCGGTGGCTCTGATAGCCATTTTCAAGTGAATACGAAAAGTAAGCGGCAGCCTCATGCGCATCAAGCGTTATTAATTTTAGCCGAACGAAAAGGCGGTAAAAATCCGATTCCGCCATGGCTCCTCAGGCCTGGGCATTAGGAAATCGGGCTTATAAATTCGGGCTTATGTTTCGGCCTTGTATTTCGATAATTGCAATATAGACGGATAACATTGCGTGTCTATGATCGTAGTCGTTCTATTCATACTGTTGCATGTATTATTTTAGCATCTAGCAAGACCTATCCTACGCTGCTTGTAAACAAATCGACATCCGCGGAATAGAGATAGAAAACCAAGGCGTGGCTGTAGTTTTACCATCGTAGATTTATGATGACATAAGAAAGAAGCGACATAATTACCTGGTAAGATGATATTACATGGTTTGCGAAGGACCCGTGAAATGACGATCTTTAATCACATGGTCCAGGGTCCCTGATTCTTGGCAGGCCCAAACGTTATGTGCATATGTACGAAGCAGCTGTCAACACAGTTGGCTTGCAGGGAAGGCTTATTACCATGACAGCCGTCTGCGCCGCATTTATGCATTGCATGCCACCCTGTGCCACCCTCATGCATTGTACACGCCATTATATACAGTCGTATGTGAGACCCATGATGACAAAGGTTGATAATCTCGGAGGAAAAAAAAACCAGCTTACACCACTGTACAGTGTCCGTACCCAGTCAGCAGGGGCACTCGAACTGCCGACCGTACGATCACAGATACGGCAACGCTTGTCGAACCTAGGTGCTACTTATAGATACCTATCATAAGCTCATTTATCCAAAACTCGACATCAGATTTCGAAAACGGATAGGAATCGCGAGCTTTTACGGCTATCTAGATTCGTATCCCTAATGATTAAGTAGGCATGCACCCAGACCATGGGGTCAAAGGGACCTATAGTACGTGGACATTTTTACTGTAGATACTCAGACTCGATGCTACATATCATCCAGGTTGTTTATCAACTAGCGCGTGCCTTGGCTTTCTCAATGAGAAAGATATTTTTGAAGACATGTGAGAGTGGGGGGCAAGAACACCAAGACTACCGATCGTATGAGAGCAAATTATCTTAAGACTTCCAGCCCAGCTATGTATCCATGGGTCCGTATAATGACACCCTATCGTCCGATCGCCCAATCATCCAATCATCCAATCATCCGACGATATCAGTCTGGGTAAGATGCCTAGTATAATTTAGAGTGCGGCACAATAACGCACCGACCATATGCAGCTGCAGAAGATATAATTAGCGTGATCTAGGAGCCGTATAATTTTGTGGAGTTTGAACTCTGAATGTTTTCCTTGAACGCCTATCCTTTCCAATCCTAGGTAACCTACCTATGACTAAAGCTCTTTCATCGAAATATTCCCAAACTGGCCACTTTCTTCGTGTATTCCTCCTAGTATTCGTCACCCACGGCCAAGATGTTAAACTATTAAGAATTCTTACCAATTTGCGTTTCTGAAAACGAATTAGGTCCAGGGGTTACTGTTTGACACATGTCAAAGATGTGAAGAAAAATGACTATCGGCGGCGTGGGCGTTGTGGCTGACTAAGACCCCTGTCATTCGCCGCATCCCACAGGCGGAAATTTCGGGGGCGATAGTCACAGGCATGCCGTTGCCCTTACAAGTAAACGACAGATTGTCTGGGTCGGCTGAGTAGTTCCGAGCCGCCGGTACAAGGATTCCGGGCCTGACATTCTGGATTAGGTACGCTTATGTAAGTAACTACGCTCCTCGAAGATAGCCCGACGTCGGTACCTTACTGATACACCTTGGCAAGCAGATCGTGAAGTCGGCAGACAGGTAGGATAGTGTCACTGTATACGAAATAGTGGATTATTTCGACGTGCGTACGATGCCAAACTAGGTGATATCATTCAATTGGAACCAGGGGCCGCCAATAGGAGGGCGGGACTTGATTTCAAATGTCCTTGAAGGCGGTCTCTAGCCTTGATAACTAATTATAACCAAGACTCAATTGACCGTAACAGTTCCCAGTTTCACACCTAATACACTTGCTGCCTTCCGTAACCATGTCTTTCGCAAAACTCCCTATCGGGAATATGTGATGACAACGCACAGCAACAAGCCCGGCGCCTCTGGTGAATGGATCAAGATGAGTAAAGCAGCCAAGGAGGCAATGATAAACTGTGAGCGTGACTGCGAGGGATATGAGCAAGCTGATTGGGAGACGGGGTCTTCGAGTTGAAAAATTTTCAGCGAATTCTATGGTTCTATCAAGCATACAGGAACTAGGAGCTGGTCATTTCACGAGGCAAATATGCAACCCGGTGGTCCCTATCTCGAAATCAAGTCCGAGCAGCGGTGATGTCGATCGGTCTCCGTTATTAGATAATGAGGAGAACATGCAGACATCTGTGGTGCACGTTATATGATCCAACAGCGGAATGTGGGTGCGGTAATTTTGACGTTACACAGCGTCCGCCACAGTTGATAAGCCGACGAACGCCTTGAAGGCCAAGAAAATATTTTATATGAGACATTTAGAAATTATGGCGTCTCACCTTTCCGTACTACGACTTGGAACGAGGTCGAAATTCCCACGGGGCCGTGAAAGACCAAAGAGAAGGCAGCATGCCTATCGGTGCTTCTTACTCGACGTCCGGCTTTACAAACGACAAACGGTGGCATTTGGCCTTTATTCAATTTTCAGGAGATTGGTCAAAGTTTATAGTCCGCATCATCATAGCCTATAGGGAAACGAGATGGCTCGACTCTCTGACATCCCTTTTTTGCCTGCTCCCTCTTCGCTTATTTCGTCTCTCCTTCTCTTTCACCTCTTTTCTTTCTCCTGAAGGCATCGCATAACATCTACATTTACAAGAATTTTTCTCCCATTCTTTTACACTTCACTCCAGCTTCCAAGGAGAACAAAGGCCCTCCATTTTCTCCATAACGTCGTATCGATGAAGCTCTCACCTCCTTACCCCCCCGTTTCATCTTTACAATCCCCTATCGTTGTGGATGTACTTGATGTTTACTGTTACATCGATCTCAAGGAACGAGATGCGAATTGATTGACCTAGCACGCGAACTCATCGAGCGGAGTAATTCTACCGATAGGAGAGCGTTTATAATCGCTATTGATTATCAAATCAACGCGCGCGTCAACAAAAAAAGCCGCTATTTCCGATGGTCTGGTGAATATTAACTCTATCCTCGAATTACTGAAGGGCCTGCCAACAGTATTGGTGCTACATAATGCAGTTTTTACAGCACAGCTAGGACAGAAGTGAGTGGTATCCGTCGCCCATGGGGATTATCCCAATAAACTGCTCAAGTTTTACTGACCCCCGCGTCTTTCTAATTATCAGTCTTCGTTACCACAATGTTCACGATAGACACTACTACTTCCCACAGTCTCTGTTCCACTCTGTTATGAGCTCTAAGTCATATTAAATGCTTAGTCACCACAATTATGTTGATGATGCTACTGAGTCGTATATCTGGCAAATGACCTGTTTGGCCGAACTCTTAGGGCAAGGAACGCGGGTAGGAGAACGATCATGGCTAGAGAACGTGAAGCTGTGGGCTTTTCTTTTTCTTTGTTAATCTGTCGTACCCAACTGAAGCCCTATCACACATCTAATGCGGAGTTCGACATTAGCATCCTCGGCCTGTCCGGACCTCCCACACTTTCCACCAACACTCTTGCCAACATGCACAATCAGTAAAGGTCGCATTGAACCCTAGGGGTTTGCCATGACTTTCTCATATTTATCCAGGTCAATCGTATTATTATTACGCCACTCTACTAGTCTCTCAAAGTCAATGCACTTCCGGTTGATTGACCTATCATACAATTAGTCATGTCTTGTTGAGGCCAAGGATAACAGTTCCACAAGTGCTTACATGTCAGGTTGAGGATATTCTACGTCTGGAATCCAGTGAGAAGTTATGAAGCCGCCATTGCCAGAGCACTTGATCGCCGTCATGAGCATATCGACGCAGTGATTAAGATGCATGTTGGCGTGGGAATGGACATCAGAAGCATTGAGTGGTTTCTTTTTGTAGTAGTCTGCATACGCATACTGTCGCAGCACATTCAAACAGTGCAGTTGGTGAAAGACGTCTAGGTCCGCGAGATAGGCGTCGCTACCGAGGCCCCATAACTTGTCCTCAAACTTAGCTACGGTCGTGGGATCCTTGCCAATTCTCGCGATCTGAGAGCTTGTCAAAGGTATCGGGCGGACCTTTTCATAGTCCTCCCACACTGCGTCAGCGGCTGGGTTGGGCAGCTGACGTGCGATCGTAGGATCTTTGGGTGGGGAGAAGGTGCCGTTTACTTGTATTGTGTGTATGTCAAGATCAATGGCGTCGTATAAAGGGCCTGAGAATTGGTGAGATTGAATTGGAGACTACGTCGTAGAACGGTTAGGGTGATTCAGGAACTGACTGTATATAGAAATGTTTCTCAAGCCAGGGTTCTTCGTGAGATGGCTCTGGTAGTACCATGTTCCAAATAATATGGCAGACACGACGAAAAGTGCACCATTGAGGACTGCCAAAATAACAAGACATCTTTGCGCCTGCCATTTCGATTTCTTCTCGTATTCGGCTTTCACGGGAAATTCTTCTAGGAATCCCGTCACCTCTTGATCTGAGGGGTCCCGGTTGTCTTTAGAACTGCGGATGTCATCGCTATAGTGAATGGACATGGGCAATCGACCCATATTAATGAACACGCGAGCGTTTCCGCTGTCTAAGTTTTGAAATAGATTGAACGAATAGGCCTAAGGAGTAGGAGAGAGAAAAAGGCATCACCCTGGCGTCCGCATGTTTCGAAACCCAAGGCGAAGTGAGTTATTATGAGGGGGCAGGCGTCTCCCGATATGGCAGAATGCATAAGATCCGATGTTTAAGTGCATGACGCATTTCTTGTTCCTATCATCAGTACGGCACTTGTTTCTAGATTGCAAGACTTCATCCTTTGACTTGTTTGTCTGGCTGGGCCAATTCTATTGCGTGACTTGGTCTAATTAATTGACAAGCAAGCTAAGTGAATTAGGTAGCGGTGTGTTAAAAAAAGCTAGCTATAGGTAATCGGAGGCTAGCAAGAGAGGCCTTTACTAATTTGGTTAAGTATACAATTAGGTCAGCAAGGCTAAAGTAGCTTCAATAACAAGCGGCTAATACACGAGGCACTCGGCAGGTTAACCTTTTCTATAGCTTCTTTTAACTACAGTACATTGGTAATAAAACTTATTTTCAAATGGTTATCAAGTAACTAGCTAAAGAAAACATTATTATTTAATTCGTAATCAATTTCAAAGCTTAGTTTGAGAAGTCAAAGTAATACTTAACTTTTGAGCGGTGTCGTAGCAGGGCTGATCCTCACAAGAACTAAGAATAGTCGGGATTAAAGCCATCACACGTTCAACATCTAGAGGCCCATGTGGGTACAAGAGCAATTTTTGGAAGTAGAAATGTAACCTAGATTTGTTGGAGGTAAGGGGATATAAGGTCCAGATGAGATGAGTCGCGTACTAATAACTGCCACTAAATCCGTGTTTCCGCCCGACGGTTATTACCTTGAAGCAGCAAGAAAGCGCGGTGATTGACACCTTCTTGATCTAGGAGCGGCCCGGAGCCTGGAGGTCTATGGCGTTATTCCTGTACGATTGACGCTATGCTGCTATCACATCAATGATCATGCATTGGTTATTCTTGTAGCTGCTCCTTCACGAGTGCCCAAAATAGGGGCCGAAAGGTGTAAGAGTAGGTATACCTCGAAATAGTAGTACGATCGACATTGTCGGCACTTGGTAATTACTTTTGGATACGCGCGTTATGCTGGTAAATTTCACGGTCCGTAGCAAAAGTATAGTGGCAAAAGTAAATAATTTTGAATATAAATACCTGAGAAATCTCTCGTTCTTTGCGAGCACTTTTGTTACTCAGCCATTGACCAGCTATTTTATATAACAGCAACTCTTATTCTTATCTTCCAGTCTGCGGCTTCGTGCTCGTTCTATCCACAACCAGAAATATGCATCCCCAGGAGTACATTAAGAAGATGGCCGTTGTGGCTGTCTTTTTTGGCTCTGCTATTGCCGCCCCAGTGGCTCCGGTGAGTTCAGTTCCTTCACTTCTTTTGAGTTCCGTTCCTGTACTGAATGATGGCAGGTTGAGAAAAGTGACCCAGAAGCCTACTTTGCTCTCTCACGCTACACCAACAAAGCGGCTGAGAAGCGTGATGACCCGGAAGCTTACTTTGCCCTCACACGTTACACCAATAAGGCAGCTGAGAAGAAACGTGACGACGAAGAAGCCTACTTTGCCCTCACAAGATACACCAATAAGGCGGCAGAGAAACGTGACGCAGTTAAGAAACGTGATGATGAAGAAGCCTACTTCGCACTCACACGGTACACCGACGAAGCGGCTAAATAAATCGACCATCTACGCTTGATAATTGGGGGCGCTTAAGATGGCTGAGATTCAATATGGACACGATTTGATATCGCAGTGCTGCAAACTAGGGAATGTGGGGGGAGAGGGGACCAACCGACTGTGAGCTCGATTCAGTTGATGAAGTAGACATGACTTATTGACACATACTTCTTCTTGACTATAGATTGCCTGTACTAAATGTTTGATGTCGCATAAGAAGCCGCTCTATGTCTTTCTCTGATTTCTCGAAGCCCCTATAACTCTATCTTTCCATGCTTAGCTAGGCGAGAAGTCAATGATACGGCAGCTGAGTCCGCGACTGACCCAGGCTTTAGAATTAACTGTCTCGACCTCGGATAGGTGCTAGAAAAATCACTTCACTGCCCCTATTATTATACAAGGGGGGGGCGGGGCTATTCGTTTGTACACGAACTACTAATTGGTGCTAATTGCAGATCCGTCACGGGACAGAACCGCAGCGCCATCCCTTTAAGTGCCGTCTCGGCACCACTAACCCGTTGTGAAACTTAGTATGTCCTATCTAGGTAGTTGGTTGATTTTTCAAGACTTTTATTGGCTGTTTACCTCTGGCTAGTCTCTTTTAGAAGTATTGCTGCGGAAACGTCAAGTCGAACACTAAACCGTCTGCAGTAGCCTATCCGTACCGGAACAGAATTTGTTACGTCACATATTATGAAATCAGGTTACCTATCTTGCCCCGGCTTTAAAATCCCACACCTAGCCAGACCTTCACTTACATTAGCTTCCAGTTCTCTAGCCACAATTGAGGCCCAGGCCTTAGCTCTTTGAATGCCTGTTTTGCTGCCGCGATTTCTTGTAGCACTAGCCATGGGTAGTGTGGGCTTAAAAAGCGGATCTTAAAGTCTGGTGAAACGGTATTTAAAGAGATATTAAATCCTCATTTTTAGGTGATTGTGATCTTAAAAAGCCTAGCACAATCCTTGCGTTTTATTCAGCCAGTGTATCCGAAGCTTTTACTTATCTAGCAAACAACATATGGCGCTTTTGGGAAGTGAACCGAACATAATTCGCCCAATACAAAGTAGTTCCTCCGATTAACGATTCTATTAGCTAGTTACAGGCTAGACTGATGGCGCAACCCAATCCTGGATTCCCTCGGGACTAGGGTTTTCACGGTTAACGAGCTAGCTTCAATCGTGTTACATCTGTGCCACCGGGTTACATGACTACATCACGATGTGTAACCAAACATGAGCAAAAGAATCAATTTCACGGGCTAACAAAGGCAGGCCAGAGCTGTTCCAGTGGCCATTAACTAGGTGTCCATACTCATGTATTGACACTATAATATGGATCTTATTAGAGCTCTGGGGATGTTTGGCTACCTATAGTAAGTACATTGACCCCTGGCAAGCCATGCCGGCTTGGCCCTTTCCAATCAATCTTCGGCTTGACTTCATCTACAGACTATCTTTGTGATAACGTAGGTAGGCTGAGTAGTAGGTCTAGCCGATTTAGACGGCCTAGAGGCACAATAATGCAACTACTAAGCATCCAAGCGAAACTAGTTGATAAGTTGGGGTTGATTCCTTGCAGATCTGTGTAACGGCCTTCGCCAATAAGGTCAACTCATCATGCCTCATCACACCGCTCGAGATTGGAAACCCCTGCATTAAGTAAGTATGCAATTGCGTCAAAGCGGATTATGACGGTTACCTGCTGTCCTCAGCTTCGATCCCGTAGTTGGTAATTAGGATACGGCTAGATACTCAGGATGATGAGCACGATTGATACATGCCTGAAGCAAAGCGGACCTCCCGGAGCCCTCGTGACATCCTAATGTGCCGCCGACGCACTAAATCCTACGCCAACTTACCTCGGAACGGAACTGAAGCCGGGGCCCCAAATATTTTTATTGGGTTTCCACCGGCGCTTGCGATCGGCCTCTCCGGTCTATCGGTGCTTACAAAGACACTGCCGACAGCTACTTGCACCATGCTGGGTAATTAGTATAACGGCAAGCCCCGGACTCGACCTCAGTAGAAAACCTAGGAGCAGCGCTGCCTGGGACCACACGCCATGTCACGACAGAAAGTACATTTTACTCTACGGGCACTCGTACACGCGATGGTGCGATATACCCGCAGGCTTTCCATTATAATAATTCCGTGGTTTAAAAGGGTACTTATTATTACACGTCAGAAGTGTCACAGTGCAGAAGGACCCTCGCTGGCGCTCCCGTTGCGTACGGCCGAACCCAAGGAAGGCCCGTAGGATACGAAGGCATGTTAGACACTTCAAAACCAGACAACGCACTCGCCCTATATCTATATAGATCTAAGAGCCTTAGAAAAGGCAGTGGTAACCGGACTGGCAAAGGGACAAGTCATTCTGGAAGTTGTAGATAAATAGACGAGGCAAAACGTTCTTGAAAGACCAACAAGAATCATGACTGATTCGAAACCTAGGTATCCTAAGCCTTTCACTGCAAGCCCTTGTTATAGCTATTACTAAACGATATGTTCGAATTAGAAGTTGTATCAGGTGTTAAGATTTGGACTATCGGCGTCGGAGTGGAAGTTAACTTCTGGCCCGTAATCCAAGAGAGTCTAATACTTATTTTTAGGTCAGCTACTTTACCTACTACCCAGGCTTGCCACATTTCAACCTACGACTGCCACCTAGCCTCTCCACTGGTGCTTCTCAATGTCGGGAAAACCACCTTGCTATTACCCTATCAGTAATAGCGTGTTTACATACATCGCAGCATATTCAAATTCTGGCGTCCGGCGAGGTACAGCAACATGTCTTTGTTCTCCACTATCCGCACACAATACCTCTCGTGGTCAAGAGGCACTCCATTTCCGAGCCTGCCAGATGCAACTGTCGATTTCCAGTCGTGGCACAAGTTCGACAGCTTCACATCGTCATGGATTTGGACTAAACGGGGAAACATAGCCACTGGCTCCCAGCAAGCGTCTGCCGAGCCACCTGCTCCTGGGTCACCGCTCGTCCTCGTGACATGGAATATAGATGCAACCTCGAAATGGCCCGAGTTTCGCACTAACGCCATCGTGTCGCATATCTCTTCCCTCAAACCGGTGCCAGACATCGTTTTCCTACAAGAGGTCCCCCGGGCTTTCTCTCCATTTCTTGATGAAAGACTCTCGTATACAAAAGAGCTGGTTCCTCAGTGAAGCTGATGAGAGTGCGGTATCCCAGCCGATTTGGCCGAGATGCGCTTTGCTGCGACATATTCGTCCCTGCTGTGGGTACGACCTCGTCGCATGTAGCGTCGCAGCATATTAGGATTCGACTTATCAACGTCCACCTGGATTCTCTTCCGATCCAACCCTCTCGGCGACCTCGCCAGGTGGCAATCGTCGCATCTCTCCTTCGCAGTGCTGGCCGTGGTATAATTGCCGGCGAAATTAACTCTATCCTTCCTGAGGATGATGCTCTTGTCAAAGGGAACGGGCTTCGGGACGTCTGAGTTGAGCTACGTGGCGATGAGACAGGCTTCACCTGGGGCACCAACGGCAAACCGCCCTTCCCACCAAATCGACTGGACAAGGTTGCCATTCTTGGGCTTGAAGCATATAGCATTGGCATTGTGAGCCCAGGTATCATCACAGAGAACGCTCCCGGAAAAGAACAAAGTGATCATAGTATTACCGACTTGGACGATTTTGGCGAGACTCAACAGGACACAAAGCCCGAGGACAACAGTATACGGTGTAGCGGCCACTTGGGTTTGGTGTGTTGTTTCGGAACGGGAACACAATAAGACTGACATGGCTCCCTAGCCAAAACTCTCTACATGGGAAGTTTTTCGTTCGTGCAATTCGGCACTTGAACTTTGGATCCAGTCTCTGCCGCGTCTTCAAGTCCTTGCACTCTTTGGCTCACTCCCGAAATCCCTTAGCCATATCACTCTGTAGACTAGCTAAGTCCATCTGAGTGTTGTTACTAATGAGCAAATCGCGAATGGAAACGATGTCCGACCGACCACCGTTTGTCTCGGTCTCATTGTAACGAGTCTCGTTCGCTCAGCTGCTGAATTTCAACCGTAGTAAATCCTAGCGTAGCACGGCTTAGGCACGTTCGGCTGATATTACAGAGTAATTTATAAACTAAGCCATATAGGAGGCATAATTAATTAATATTAAATCAAACAGTTTATCCGTCATGTTATGAAATAATTATACTCTTTTTTAAAAAGCTGTTTAAAGCACAGTTTATTACGTGCCGTTGTAGCATAACCATTTATAACAACAGGATCGAGCATTATGATGGCACCTTATCACTGCTATGGGCACATGAACGTCTAGAAAGTATTAAGGAATTGAATCAATTTTCAAGTCTTAATCGTGTCTACCACCCGAAATTCTCGTTATGCCACCAGACAGACCTGCCTTTCCTCACCCAGACTCCGACGTGGGATCTCAGCTCACGCGCCATAGCCTCCGGCCCGCAAACAAGCACGGCAACCTTTTCTTCAGTGCCTTGCCTAAAGAAGTCGTCGACGATCTTCTGCAGATCTGGCCTCGACCGATTCGCAGTCCACGGCAGATCAGCCAGCTCTACCTCGTCTTCATCACTACCGCTAACACTAAGGTCCACACTGCTTTCTGCTGCCCCTGCGGGCCCTCCCGTGACGAACAGCTGAACGTTATCATCGTCCACGATGCTCTTACCCCCGGCGGACTCGGGCCATGTGGCCTCGCCAGCGCTTCGCACGGCCCAGACCATCTGGACACGCGACACGGGGCTCTCGCTTAGGATCCAGCGGTAAAGGGGCAGCGTAAACGTTGCCCCCACCCCGCCGGCCACGAGAAGGATTCGATCGAACTCGGGGCCGGCCAGGCGTGGGAAGCGCTTGGCACAGCCATAAGGGCCGTCGAAGGCGAGCTTGACGCGGGAATCGCTGCCCACGTCCTCGGCGAACCTCGCGAAGGCGCTCGTCATGGGGCCGCCGTGGTGCCGCGCAACGAGAGTGAGCTCACCGGCGCTCTCGTCCACCGCGGCGACGGAGAAGGGGTTGAAGGAGAACTCGAAAACCAGATGCGCGGATGCGATCGGGCTCCTCTCCGGCCGAGAGGCGGCCGGCACGCTGAGGTAGATGTGCGTGCCGGGACTCTTCACGAAGCGGTCGATCTTGCTCGCCGGGATGCTGCCGACGAGCTTGATGAGGTCGGTGCCCGGGACCCGCTCGACCTTGGTGTCGGCGACGACGGTGTCCCACTTGCGCTTCGCGATGTCCACGAGGAACACGGCGAGGGCCTCCCACACGTAGAAAGCGGCGTGGTCGGCGTGGAAGTAGATGACCGGGGGGATGGCGAGCGCTATCAGCAGATGGGTGACGAAGAAGATCCTATACGAATACTGCCGCACCACCGAGAGAGCGGTCCCGTAGAGCAAGTGCATGGCGATGATCAAGGTGAAGCCCAGCACCGGGACTAGGGAGGTGATCTTCTGACCGAGCAGGTTGTTCTGGTAGTAGTAGTTAATGTAAAATGCGGCGTGCAGGGTGACGAAGACGTAGATGACGCGGCCCAGGACGCGATGCCAGCGATTCACCTCCTCGTGCGAGGACCTCAGCGCCACCGCAAACGGGTTGAGGCTCTTCAGCGACAGGAGGTACTGCACGGGGAACTGCGACACGCCGACGATGCCGAAGCGCCTGGTGAGGTGGAGGTAATCTGCGACGAGGATCAGCATCCGTGAGGTCATCCCCAGCTCCCCATCGGACTAGATGGCAAGTCGATTGGGAGGGCGCATCGCATCTCACCATTGCCAGTGTCCACGACGCAGAGAGCGAACAACCAGGCGGCCCACAGAACCCCAACAACGATCTGATCGCGTGTGCCCCAGTTCCAGCCCAAGAACACGAGGTCGTCGCCGAGCCACCACGCGACCCTCCTGGCCACGGTGCCCCAGGCCCCCACGGCGCTCAACCGCTGCCGCTTCGAGCTCGGCGAGTTGGGCACGGCGGCGTACGTCCCACGGCCGGAGGAGCCCGTCGCCCGCGCCACGCCCCAGGCGACGAGGCGGTACAGCAGGAACAGGGCGACGGGCACCAGCGCGGACAGCTGCGCGATGAGCCCATAGCGGTCCAGCTTGAGGCGACGAGCGTGCAGCTGCGCGCTGTCCAAGTCGACGAACTGGTAAGGCCAGCCCATGTTTTTTTGCTTCCTTGTTTGTTCTCGATTCCCCGATTACCTGATGGGCCGCGGCAGCATCGGTCGGCCTGACTAACAGTAACTAAGCTAAAATTAGCAACTCAGCCGGGCGCTGAACCAGATCCGCGGGACCTGTCCGAGGTAGCAGTGAAATAGAGTGGCGGTGGTTATATTAACTCGGCTCTATTTGGGTGGGACGCCGACTGGTTGGCCGAGAGATCTCTCCAAGTGGGAAATATAGATTGATAAAGCTTGGGGTCTCGCCAGTTTTCGGGTCTCGAACTTGACACTCTCAAATATGTACTTGGCTGGGCACTCCCAAGCCAGACTTACGCCGGGAATTATGTTACCCGCTCTGATTGGCTGAGGGACTTAGATAAGCGCGCATAATGGACGGACGCCAATCGGACTCGAAGCTACGACAAACCCCACATTTGTCATACAGCTGGAATCCTGCCATTCTCTAAGGTGATGTCGAGTTTGATGTCGAGAAATCCAAAACGGCGAAGCTGAATAGCATGTGCCGACTCGCTGGCCACATTTTTCGGAGAGCATGTTCTGTTAGCGTTGGTAAACTACGCTATTCGTAGAGCGCACCAAACCTGGTTCGGAAATTCCCCCACTACAGCCCATAATTGTTCCTGGCCTAACCATATCTGCACAGAGAACAGGGTCTCTACCTAGACTTGATCAAGTTAGGTTACAAGCGACATGCTCTCCGAAAATCTAACCCCGCACACCAAAATGCGATGCTTACTAACCCAAAGTCCCTAAATTTAAACAATTGTTCAGGCTCTCAGTCGTTCGTGGGTAGATGGTAGGTAGGAAAAGTGCTTACCTTACCTTACATAAGGTACTTTAGTTTTATAAATGGATGGAATGTTAGTTATTTGGCTCATTTGATAAGTTCTCAGAGTATGGAATTCCTAAGTAAACGAAATATTTAACACGAACTTAAGCCTTGAATTCGTTACTTTTTGTCGATATAAATTTCAACAGGACAAGATAGATGATTACTCAATCGACTTCGGACTTTTATAATAACAGGGCCAACGACCCGGTTCGCAACAGCAACATCACACATCGTAAGGGTAAGGATCGTCATGGTGTTCATTGTCATTCTCCCATCTCTCTCGTAGCAACTTGTGCCAGTAGATCGAGAACAACGGGCGGCAAATCATCCCCAAGACAAAATCCCGCTTCAACGGTTCCTCAGGGTCGTACGTCCCATTCGAGTGGCAGAGAAGGGGAAGGACCTCGCCGCGACAGTAATTGCATAATGCCTCGACATGCAAGGGCGTCAGCGGCTTTTTGTCCTCACGCACGACGATAACACTTCCAGCCGCGTGTTGCCACTTGCCGATTGGCCAGCCCCAAGCTGGGGCCCCTTGGGAAAGATCGCCGTAGGCTTGGGGGTCGCAGCATAGATGAAGGGCTGTGGCCTCCTGGTTGTTATAAGGACTCCCTCCTTCGAAGTTTGGCCCGGATGGTATGTCCGATTGGTTGGCCCATCTGGGGTCGGGCGGACAACGTCAAGAGAGAATCGGGAGTTCAATGCGAGTCGCGATGTCCGATACATCCATCCTGAGAAATATCGGATCCGACGAGGACACCTCAACTGCTTCGTAGTGTGGCCTCATGCACACCCTCTGATCACCAAGGCAGTTGATCCTGACACTCTTGGTTTTCAGATCGCTCAGTGGCGTCTCTGAGGTCGGCACGTTGGACCCGTACGAGATGAGGTAGTCGGCGATGTGTCGGAAATCGTTCATATCGATATCTCTGAGAAAATTGCAATCAAGTCCTTCCCCTAGTCTGCTGTATGCGACGATTGGGCCTCGCCAATCATGGTAATGCTGGCCGGGTTCAACATCCGCGATAGCTTCGATGCTCATGTTCCGAGCGGATCCATCAATCAGGAAAGTATCCCGATAGCAAACGACAAGCGTGTTCTCGAGGTCTCGTGAGAGAACAGGGTTGCGTTGCAAGTGGGAGCACGATGAAATGGCATGAGGGCCGAGAAAGAGTCAACATTGGGCGATTGATAGTCATAATCCGGTTCAGACTTATGTCGGGTCCGTTTGTAACGAAGCCAGAAAAATGTTGGCTTTTCCTGATCGACGGGGAAAAGTATCGCACGGACGTTGTCGTGTGTCGGTCGTGATGAAGCATTGAAGGCCAGGAAAGCAGAGCAGAGGAGTTTGTGGATCGGGTGATCAGCGCGTTGGCATGATTTAGAGCAGTAGTAAACATTCCTGCATCGGATGCAGCGCAAGCAACTCGGCTTCTCACAAATCAAGCAAAAAGTGGAACACGACACACTTGTCATGATGTTCGGGCAGAAAGTGGTTGATGATGCCAAATCGATAATATATTTGTTGAGTCCAGCTGCTGATGCGGTGCAGAGGCGTTTACACATTTAATGTCCCTTTTAGTTGTTGTTATATCGTCTCCAGTGGCAACTTGCCACTACACTACATTCAGTACTTTGAATAACGAAATGTTGACGTCTGCCATTATCAAAACTCAAGCATACCCTAGCCACAAATGGTTTTCCCGTCCGCACTGGCTCGATGATTCTAACAGCTCGAATGTAATTATAAGACGGTGCAATTATTCGTGATGACGTTAGTATTGAATCACTTAGAGCTTAACTTACCTGCTCAAAAAATGACAGCTTCCTCGGGTACGTAATCGACTCAGGAGACTCCCTTTTCATTAATCATAACTAAAAACAATCAAACCAGAGGCTTAGTGCAGAAATATTTAGGCGTCACTGAACAGAGCTACAACCAAAAGTATACCGTTGTAAGATCGGACGCTTGATTGTCCGCAGCTACTCATATACTAATATACGGTAATTAGCATGAAGTTAGGTGAGATTACTTGTTAGAAAGCTCACGACTATATACTGTAAAGAAATCGTCGAAGCAGCAGCATTCGAAAGCGCCGAATAAGTCTTGCTGTGAATGTGTGTGGGCAGGTACGACGGACAGTGTATAAGGGCTACCCCTCACGGTGGATGCCTAGTACTAGACTTCTTCCCTCCTACAACATCAATATCCCAACCAAGTCGCAACATGTGTATTTTATATTGCTAATTGCGGTTTATCTAATCCCATGATAATTACACATGGGTATACACATCGTCATTTTTGCGCCTCTTTCTCCCAGCTAGGGAGTCTGGCTGATTAAGCTTTTACCTACTGTTGCGAACTCGTTTATCGTCTTTACTAAAGGCTCAGCTACAAGCGAAGAATAATACTATTATTCTTTACAGTAATAAGTTGTTATTTGGTTCTTTATCTCATTTGTACATTTGGACTCTTCTATTTATAATTATAAGTATCCGTAACTTCAAGTTACTGCAATCTGTCAATAGTATACCTACCTAAGGTAGGCACAAGTACTTACTTAAAGTGCGCCACTATATCTCCTCCTTAAATCTCCTCGGCACAAACTTATAGTTGGGGAAGTGCAGGGAATGCTGCTCTTTTTCTATGGCAGCGTACCTGGCGAACTGGTCCTTGACCTCCTGGCCTTCTGAGCGGTAACTGGCGCCAATCATGCGCGATATGGATTGGGTGCAACTCAGCTTAGACAGCGCCTTCGCATAGTGAAGATACGCCGTGCGATAGAGTATGAAGGGATTCGCCGGCCTGTTGATCTTCACCTTGCCTCCGTCGCCTTCATAATGGACGCGCCTCTTCGCGCTGCGCCGGACGAATGCGTCCATGTCGAACTTGGGAATATGCGGCATTTCGAGCGCCAGCTTGCTTAGTGGCTTATCTAGATTCTCACCGGGCTGTAGTGCGGTTGCCTTGGGATTACTAGATCGCGGCTTTCGCGATGCGCTGCCCTCGGGTGATGCGGAGGATCGCTTTTTCCTCAACCTCGCTGATCGACGGGGAGGGTCCGGTTTGCTTATTTTAGCTAGGAGCTCGGTGCCCTGTTCTTCCGGCTTGACAACGATGGAGTCTTGAAGTGGCGACTCTGGTGAAAATCTAGGGACGTTAATAGGCTCAGCCGCCATAAACCCAACATCAGGCTCAGGAACACAGCCGTATTGGAGCTGAGGATCCAGGAACGTTGTTGGTGGCTCATACATTACACCAGGCTCGGGAAAACCGCCGTACTGGGGTTGAGGATCCGCGACCAGTGTTTGTGGCTCATACCCAACATCAGGCCCGGGAAAACAGCCGTATTGGGCTTGAGGGTCTACGAACATTGCTGGCCGCTCATGATACGGATATGCAAAGTCTGGGCGAGGATAGTAGTCAGCCATTTGCGGGGTGGGATACCAACCGGGCAGGGGAGGATAATAGTTATAAAGAAGAGGAGGATATCCTGGGTAGAACTCGGGCTCTGTTTGTGTGCCTTTGTCGGCGGTACTTCTCCCAGTCCACTCGTCGCTCAGAAGCTGCGGGTCAATGTATTCCATTTTTTTTATCAGAGCCTGCTGCTGGCTTTCAAAACTTCGGTACAAATAGCGAGACTGTTGTTGCCCAAAGCGTTGGAGCTGGTTGGTTGACTCGTTATGGCAAACGTCCCAATCACCGGCAATTCACCGCTTTTTATATCTGGTAGTCAACAATTCAAAGAGGACTGTTCATCGTGCATATTCAGAATGTGCACAGCTTTCAACAGGGAATTGTCCACACTCAAAGAGTCGCTGTGGGTTGTTCTTTGAGAGGCATGACAAGCTCTATGGTTGTAGCCTCAAAGGCTCGGCTATGTTGAAAGAAGCCATCACTTTTGGCGAGCCTTGGCCGAGTAATCCCTGATAACACAATGGCCAATACCTTGTCCATCTTGTAACTGGCACTAGGGCTGGTGCTTGGGGAAATATTCATCCACACAAGTGACAAGATCCTCGCCGGCTGTAGTGCAGCATTTAGTGTCCCTGGTAAAGATTACACTCTGCACCTCTTATCCCCTTGCTCTCGGATGTGGTCATTAAGCTCATCAAGCTAGCAGGCTAAAGTCTTCATATGGTCACATGATGGGCTTAGGAAATTAAGCAGATATGTTGAAATGAGTTATGACCGCAATAACAGATGACAGATCAAATTCTTGCATCTTTGAAGAGCATAAGGGTGTTTGGAGAAATTTTTAGCTGTAGAGTTTGTGAAGGGGGTTTGATTATAATAGTGCACATTGTGCAACCCTGAATGATAACATTTGTGATTGACTTGCCAATTTAAGTGAATAATGAGCGCATACGCATATTATATTGTCATTATTAGACTGGCATGCTTTTCTTGAGTGACTGACTCTGGGTTGACAAAGTCTGTGTGCAATGGCTTCACAGCTTTCTCGATTCCATTTTTAGCAATAAAAGGTAATTTTGGAAAGGAAAAAGCAGCATAATCTTCAATGTTCTAGTATAGATGATAAAGGCCTAGCAATATGATTCATCTGGTGAGGTGATAGTATTTAATTGAGCTTTTCTAGCACAGCTTTGGAAATTACTTGGGCTCAGCTCATGGGATACATTGCTGGTGGAGTTTTGATTGAGCGCCAATGTCTTATATTCTGGTTTCATCTCTCTGACGAAGTACCTACTGTGGGAAACACTGTGTTTATGCTGGCAGCATCTGACATGTACAAAAATACCTCTCTCCGGTCTGCTGTTCAAAACCCTGTTGCTGAGAGTATGTAGATCAACCGACCAGTCAAAACTGGGGACCGGCCTAATTAGGCATAGACTATAAAAAACTCAACCTTAGTTGACTACCTACACGAGACTATAGATTAACTGACCAGTTAAAACTGTGGGCCAGCCTAATTAGGTGTAGCCTAGAAAAAAAAAATAAAGTACTTACTTTAAATAACTATACGTTTTATAGTTGTTTAATTTAAATATATTTAAATAAAGTATTTATTTTAAATAATTATATTACCTTAGATAATAAAATATTAACTAGTTATTTAATTTTTAAGTAATCGCTTAATCTACGGAGGTATATAGGTATATAGTTAACTTTAACCGCTATTTAAACTTTTTATATATTTATTTTTATATAATATAATTAAGTATTTGTTAATATATTTTATATATATTAATATTTATTTTTTTTTTTTTTTATTTTTTATTTTTTTATTTATTTTATATTTTTACACCAATATAATTTAATTAAATACTTATTAGTATCTTTTATTTATTATAGTTAGCTATACGTATTTTACCGTTTTAGTTAGTAAAGACTGTACAAATAATAAGCTTAATAATTAATAGCGTTAAAAAGCCGAAGCAAGAGATCGTAACGTTATAAAAAAAGCCGAATTTTAATATAAAGTATAATTTTTATAAATATTTAAACTGTACTTACTATATAATAGTATAAAAATTTAATATTAGCTGCGCACTATATATATGGCTATATATTCGACGCTTTTTTTTAATTTATTTTATTTTTAATAAATACTTTTGTTAGCTTAGCTTTGCTTTTTTAGATTTTAATGCTAAAAAGTTTAAAAATATTTAAGCAAAGTTTAAATTTATAAATATAAAAAGTCCTGTTATTAATAATTTTATTATTAATAATAACGACCTGTTTGCTAATTTGCTAGCTAATATTATAATTATAACTAAAAAATATAAAAAACTTAGGGGTAAACTTATTAAAAATTTACTTAAACTTTTTTTTAATAATTTATATATTAGCTTTTAAATTAAAGTTTTTTAAGCTATTATATATAAAAGCAAATTATCTGTCTATGCTGTTTATATTAAAATAATGATTAATATAGTTAAAATATCACTTTGGCCATTAATTAGCAAAAATAAAGTTATATATATTATTATGCGAAAGCATTTATTTTATATACTTTAGCTAAAGCTATAAAAAGATATAAATAAATAAAATTTTTATTTTATTAATATTAATATATATTTAGGTTTAATACTTTTTTTATTAAATATTTACTTTTTAAAACATTATATATTTTTTTTTTAATAAACTTATATAGCGATTTAAATTTAAATGTATTAATATTAAGCATTGCAAATAATTCGACCTAAGATTTTTATTTAAAAAAAATATAATAACTTTAAAGTATTTAAATATATTTTATAAATAAGCAGAGCTAAAAGTGTTATATAATTTTTCGAACTTTTAATATACTGCCTAAGCTTAAGCTGCTATTATTAAATTAAATTTTAATAATAAAAAAGTATATACTAGCTGGCTTAATAAAAAGCTTTATATTAAAAATAAATTAGTTTAATAAGCTTGCTATATTAGCTTTATATAAAAATTGCCTAAATTAATAAAGTTTATTAAATATTTAATAAAGCTTAACTAATAATTTATATAAACTTTAAATAGCAAGCCCGACTTTTAGATTAGATATACTATAATAAAGCTTTATTTTAAAGAAAGCGATCTTTTTTTAGTCTCTAGCCACTTTTTCTATAAAGTCTTAAATTATATAGAGCTATACGCAGAGTCGATAAAAAAAGTCGTTATTAATAATGTTTTAGCAAAATATATACCTAACTTTATCTGTTTTATTATTTAAGGTAATTTATTATAAAAAAAGTTTTGTTATAAATAAAACCTTTATAAATATTTATATAATACTTATTTAATATGCTTTAAGTGCTAACAGTATATTAATAGCTAAAGTTTATTATAATAAAAAACCTAAAATAATTTATTGCGACTATAATATTAAAATATATTAGTAAATATTAAATAATTAAATTGTTTTAATAGTTTATAGTAAATATATATACTTTCGTTATCTATTTGCTAAATAGCTTTTAAATGTTTTAAACGCGTATATATAAGCGATTAAAGCATATTAATTAATTTTAAAAAATAAAATAAACAGTATATTTTATTATATTAATATTTTTTAAAGTTTATATATAATATGAGCTGCTAATTATATATAATAGCCGGATTTATATATAGTTCAGCTTATATAAACTTTTATAAAGAATATAACGGTCTTATATTTAGAGAAATATACTTTAGTTTTGCTAATAAAGGTTGGCAGCACTATATATTTAATCAGTAAAAGGTTATTTATGCGCTGTTTAGATTTAATCGCTTAGGTTTTTAATATAAATAGAAAAAAAACTACCGGTTTTATTTAAATTTAATAAGTTTTCTGCGAATTATTTTTATAATTGCTAATATATATATAGTATATTTAATTTTATTATAACGACGGCATTAACTTTATAATTGTTTACTTTTAAAAAAAGCAAGTTAAACTTTTAAAATAAGGTTATATTAGCTTTATTAAAATCGATATAAACTATAAAGTATTTATAAAATATAAAGACTGCTTTAAAATCTATTAGGCTATATAAAATTATAAGCTTAATAAGTGTAAGTGTATATAAAATATGTTTAGATATTTTATATTAACTTATTATATATAGCAGGAGTTATTATAACAGTTATTATAAACTTTTATTTAATAAAGATATATATTTTTATATTCGAACATACGTTTTTTTTATTTAAAAAGTACAGCTATATATTATAGCTATAGTATTTATATTAAACCGGTTTTATTAGTATTATTATTAACTAAAAATGGGCTAACTTTTATAGTTTATATTATAAATATGTATATATTTTTTTAAAGCTTTTACTAATTATTAACTAAAATAAAATAAATTTTTAGTTAAGCGCTATTTTTATTTTAATATAAAATAAAAAGATTATTATAATTTAAATGTTTATTTTTATCGAGTTTATTACGAGTATGCAGTGCTATAGATCGTTGGAAAGTATTTGCTAAAGCTACTAAAGGGCTTATATAATATTATAATATAGCTTTTATATATAATAAATAAATAAAACTTTAAAAAAGTTTTTAAAATTATTATAAATAAATATTATAATTATATTAAATACTTAGTTAAAATTTAATAAGTAATTATTTTTTTTTAGCTAATAAAGAATGGGCTAATTATTATAACGCCTTTTAAAGGTGGGCTAAGCATTAGCGCCATTTTTGTATTTAGGCTAGCTTTATATAAGCTTTTTCGAAAATTTTAAAAAATAATTAGCTTTAAATGTTTTTTTATACTAACTATGCGGAAATAAGTTATATAGTAAGTGGCTTTACTACGTATTATTATTAATTATTTATATATTGTTTAAGCTATATATAAATATAATAATATATATTAAGCATTAGTTTTAGCTGTATATTATAACTTTATTAAAAATAAATAAAACGTTGTATATAAAAGCGTTTTTAAACGATACTATTTAAAAGTTAATTATAAAAATATAAGTGTATTCGGCCGCTAAAAAGCAATAAATATTAAAAAATGTAAATAAGTTTTTTTTTTGTTATAGTATAATATTTATTTATTATAATAAGCAATAAAAAATAAAAACGCGCAAAACGGTATTTGCATTCTAGCATATTATTAGGCCGCAGTTTTAAATCTATACGCTTATTTTATATATTAAAACTATAGCAGTCGCTTTTATAAGTCGAAAAAACTTCTGGCGGGTTTATAGTAATTAGAAATAAGCTTTTAAAAAGTTTTTTAAAATAAATACCGCCTGCTTATTGTTATAAAATATTGGACAGATCGCTATTTAAAAAAAAAAAGCATTTTAATGCGGCAATATAAAGTATGTCCACTTTAAAAAAATAACTTTTAAAGTATTTATTATTTTTATAAATGTATAGCTATATATAATATATAAACTATAGCGTTAATAGTTTGATTAGTAAAACTAAACGTTAAATTAAAACAGGCTAAGATTAAAAAGTTAAATGCTAGCAGTAGAAGTATCGAACTGGAAAATTAATTAAAGCGTTTAAAAGTAGAGAGATTAAAATAAAAGGTTTAAAAAAAAATAAATTAGTTAATATATAAAAAATAAATAATAAATATAACTAATTATTTATTAATAATATATATATTATGTGGTAGTATAGACTATATTAATTATTTATTTTATATTTTAATATAATCTATATAAGTACTCGACGAGTTATTAATTATATATAGCTTTAAAATAAATAATATATAATTAAATTATATACTAAAGCAAATTAAATAATATATAAAACTAAATATATTAATTAATTAATAAAATCGATTAAAATTTAAGCTAGCTAGGCTATAACTATGTAATTAATATAAAAAACTATCTAATAACACTTTAGTATTTTAAAGTGTTAATAAAAAAAAAACCTTTTATTTTAGTATTTAATAAAATAACTTTTATTTTTATATTTTATAAAAACTATATTTATATATATTTATATATTAGTATTAAAGTTCTAACGAAGTACTTTATAAGTATAGACCCGGTTTTCTGCTTATAGTTAATTAACTTTTTTATTTTTAATATGTTACTTTTTAAAAAAAATAACCTCGCTTTATTAATCTATATAATAAGTAATTTAAAAGTAAACGCTTAGTTTAATTATTAATTTATGCGCTGATTTTTTTATCGGTTATTTTATTTGTTTTAAGCTTTTTTTAAACATTAAATATTGTTTTTTTAGCTATATAAAGTTTTTATTTTTTTACTGCCTAATTATTTTTAAAAAAGTTAGCCTGTTTTTTTTTTTTATTATTTTTAAGTTAATTATTTTAATGTAAACCCGGACCTGTTAAAGCTTTTTTTAGTTTTTTGTTTTTTTTTTTATTATTTTAAATATTTAGCGAAGATTAAGCTAGATTTTTATTTTTTAAAGCAATAAAAAAAATATTTAAAAATTTTATAGCATTTTTATTAATAATGTCTAGCTGCTCTACGGTTATATTAAATTAGCTTAAAGTATTATTTATATATATAATAATAAAGTTTTTATTAAAAATTTGCTTAGTTTAAATAAAAAGTATATTTAACTCGGCTTTATCGCTATTTTTTAAAAATGTGGTAGTAATTATAAAAAAAATAGCTAGGTTTTTTTTATTATAAGCGTTTTTAAATTGCTTATTATCTAAATCCTTATTTTTAGCTATTTTTAAGTCTGCGTTAGCAATTTTTTTATTTTTTTAAATATTTTTTAAAAAGTTGTTAGCTTTTTTATATAGCTATTATTATTATAAAGTATAGCCAGTTATTATTAAAAATTTCTATGCTTTAGGGTTGCTATAGTATTATTTACTTTATTATTTATAAATATTCGATTTAAACTTGGTTTATATATAGCATTTTATAGTGCGAATAATAAAACAGCTTATAATAAAAAGTGTTAAATGGACTTTGTATAATAAAGTAGAGTGCTTTTGTTAATATATCGGTGTAATAAATAAGTTATGTAAATTTTTTATAATAATATAAAAGTAAAGTACGTCTATATAAAGAAAATATGCTTTTTATAAAAACTCTGCTAGTGTGCAGCATTAGTGGATATAATAAGGCTACTTTTTATTATGTCCGTCTGTATATAAATATTTATAGACTGTATTTTAAAGCAGTTATAGCTAACATGTTAGCAATTTAATATTAGCTTTTTTTTTTTTAGCGGCAACTATATATAAAGCTTCTGCTAAAAAGAAAGTGCTAATTATACTTTTTATTAAAAAGTGCTTTAAAAAGTAGGTACGCCGGACCGACTTTATTTAAATTGCTATATAAACACTTTTTAGTTTATATTTTAAAAGTTATTTATTTTTTTTTTTTTTTTTATATAATAATAATTACTATTATTACTATTATTATTATTATTATTATTATATGCGCGTATATATATATATATATAATATATATATATATATATATATACGATGTCTGCTTTTGCTTTTGTTACTGCTGCTGCTGCCGGTTTTGCTGCCGGTTTTGCGCGCTTTTGCCTTGCTTTGCCGCCTTTTAATAGCATGCATTAGTTTTAAAACTTTATGCGGGTAAAAGACGGCGGCGCCGTCGAAGTTTACTTTTTTTTAACAAAAGGCCGGCGTTGCTAAAAATTTATATAAACGCTTTATATAAACGTATATCTATATTTTTTATATATAAGCTTTATATTGCTAATTTAAACTAGGTGGTATAATAAGATAAAAAGGGTATTATTATTGCCGCGTTTTTATATAATATTTTTTTTAAAGTTTTATAGTCGGACTTTTTTGCTAACGTTTAAACTAAGTTTATATGCTATAAAAGCTATTTTTATATGCTGTTTGTTTAAAGCTATAGCTAATTAGCTACTGTTTACTATAATAGCTTTTAGTTTAAATGTTAAAATTATAGCAGCGCTTTTTTTATAAAATGTATTATTATTTTTAGCTACTAAAAAGATATATATAACGTTTATATTTAGCGTTTATATAAAGCGCGCTGTTTAAAGCGTTATTAAAAAATAAAAAAAAAAAAAAATAAACTTAAAAATATAAAAAAAATATTTTAAAAAAAATAAAAATAATTTAATTAAATAATTATATAAAAAAAAATTTATTTTTTAAAGTTTTTATTGTTTTTTTAAATATTATATTATATATTTTTTTTTTTTTGCTTTTTTTTTTTATTATAAACATAACATTTATTTAATTATATATAATAAAAGCTTTTATTTGCACAGTTAAACGGTTTATTAAAATTAAAGTTTTAAGCACCTGGTTTAATGTCTGTTTAGTTAGTATATTAGCTAGATTATTTTTTTTATTAATTTATTAAACTTTTATAATTTTTTATTTTTTATATAATTTTTAAAAAAATATAATATTAATTATTAGT